>BJFM01002691.1:1327-34767 GCA_016586285.1 Arothron firmamentum
GACTAAAGCTACACATGTTCACACTGGACTTACTGAACCCTAAGGTGGGGTGTTTGTTTTATTTATTCTTATGGGAAAAAAGCATTTGGGAGAACTGCTTTCTAAAGGACAGCAAGTGTGTAACAGCATGAAAGGTGAAAACTGCACAGGAAAATTTCAAAGATATGTCCTCCCTCCATCATCACAGGGCTCTAGTCTATCACCCCCTTGGAAACTCTTCCCAGCAGCATGCTCTGCAGCTGCCTGATCCTGCTCTCCTGCGGCAGGCTCAGACTCTGTGTTGTCTGCTCCTCCTGCAGGAGATACTCAATGTAGCAAGAGGAGCCCAGCAGGATGTGTCCAGCAGCCTGCATGGAGAAGACGGCCCATCTCAAAACTTCCCTGGAAACACAGCAGAGAAATTATTGGCCAATTACAGATGCCTTAGGTGGGATACAAACATGTAAGAAGTGACAAACAGCAGGCAGGACCGACAGGAATTACTCAGCCACAGACAAAAACCTCCTTTGGTGCAACACCACTGCGAGAGCCTGATATCCGACAGGTCATGGAAATATAATCCTCTTTGACTAAAGCTTTGCGTGAAAGCTGTAAACCAGCAATGACATAACTGCACCCAAAATTAATCTGAATAAAATCCTGTCTTTGTTGTACAAAAACTGACCCTCAACTAAGCCCAAGTCACAGGGCTGCACGGGTTAACTATTGATCACACAGTAGCTTTACTGCAGACGACCGCACGTGTTAAACAAACAATGGTATTTATGGAGGTACTGTGTGTACGCAGCTAGATAACGCTGTTAGAGTTTCACTGCTCAGTGAAGTCACCACATTCTGTGAGAGGTAAAGCAGAAAGAATAACAGAATTATTGATCTTCAGGTGTTCACTCACTTCAGCATCTTTTTTGCGGCGTAACAGCGCACGTCATAGGACACGGAATAAGCCCCGTAAAAGGTTGCTTTCACGTTCAGGCAGCCGATGAAGTCTTCGGGGTTTTTCTTGTAGAGGTCAAATGTCAACTTAGCCACATCTGTCCGTAGTCTGAAATCACTGGGCTGATCTCTAGAGGGGCTGTTCTGTCAGAGAGGAAGAGTGAATGAGATGACATGGGTCTGGAGCGTTTAGTTCAAGCGACACCAAGAGCCTCTACCGGCAGGCTGCTGAATGAGACTGTACAGTAATGAATAATGGGAACTCAATGAAGTGAGGTCAAGATAGGACATATTTAAGTGCATATTCATAAAAAGTTATTTTTAAATTTGATGAAACCTATGTGATTAATTTCCAAAATCTATTTTTCCTGAGACTAATCGGTGATGTTTACTGTTTGTTGTGCTATTGGAATTATAGCTGATTTCTTATAGCTAAATCAGGATAAGGGATCAAATACTATGTTAGTCCTCAATTTACATCCAATATATTTTTATTGCTTGAGCCTTTACAGAGACTTGGTGTAATTTCAACAATGCCCTCTAGTGGTTAAACCTGGAAGAGCGAAACACACTTACTGTATTAGGGGTCCATTTCTGATCTTTCTCCAGGACCATGAGGACAGAGTTTTCAGGCAACGCCTGGAAAAAACCCTCTGTGTCCACCCCCGTGCCATCTTCATCCAGGACCACATCACTGATGCAAAGTATACTCAACGAGTCTCTGACCTGAGAAAGCATGCATGTGTTACTCAACTGTGGGGAGCGGTCCGACAGATTCAAAGAGGACACCACTGAAGTCACATACACGTCAGTTAATATGTCTTAATCAGACTCAGATCTGTGCATGGGTCACATTTGCTGAAGCATTAAGTGAGTCACTGGTAATGTGGATAAATTCAGTACTTTATACAGTTTTTATGTCACACAATTAGAGCGGAAGAACTTAATTCAACCATTCAGCACGTTACATCTCCACCTGACCTTGTTAATCAGGTCTCCGAGACTGTAGGCCATGATTCCCTTCTTCAAGCTGCGGTCTGCATTTGTGACTCTGAAGGGCCTCAGCCAAAATGCTCGACCAGTCAGGAGCTGTTGCGTCATGGAGGCGCTGGCTGTTACACACCTGAGAAAAGCAACATCTCGCATTGTACTTTCTTTCTTTCTTTCCAGGAGCATCGGCCTGTGGCAGAGAGCCCCTTACTTGGAGAGGGAAGACGTAGTCAGAGCGCCGAACTTCATTGCGGAATCCATCTGAATCTGATCCACCTGTGACTGTGTTCATGATGAATCACAAAACAATTTTACAGCAGTGATGACTTGGAACTTAGTCTGTCTTATTGTCAAGTATAGAAATCTAAAGGCTGAAAAACCCCTCTAAAATACACACATTTCACAATCAAGTTCTAATATCGCAAGAAATTTGACACCTTACCTGAAGCCTCTTTTGGAAGTAGTCTTTTCTTGAAGTGCTGGTCTATTTTCTCAACTAAATACTTCTGATAAGGTTATACTCTCTTGCTCCATTCGGTCACTGAACTTTGTGCTGCAAAGTTGCAACTTTGTTGTGCAACTTTCCCAGATAACTCCCACTGCTCCTCCCTTGTGAAAGTGTTTTAACTTTTTTTTTAAATTTAGGACAACATTTATTTTAAAGGGTCAGTTTACCAAAATAGATAAAATTGATTTTCTCTATAGTTTGTTACTATTCAAGTTAAAGATAGGAATGTATGGCTCTTTAGGAACGAGAACCTTTAATAATCAATTCTCTTTTGAGATGTTGGAGGCAGGAAAATATGTAAAAGTATCATGAATCAACGTTCGTGAACAGTTCTTAGACTGGGTTATTGTTCAAAGTTCATCACGTGTTATCTTTCGTGGTGATGTATCAACAGCCTCAGAGCATGCAGACCTCAGCTTGAACCTGACAGTCTGGCAATAGCTGCAACAATAACGGTAAATGACGGAAAGAACAGAGAAAATACTCAGAATCTTCAGAGTTTTTCCACATATCAGCAACATATTCAACTTCAGTCATCAGTGAGAAAAACCCTGGAATTCAAAAAGTCTTTTTATTTTAAGTTCTGCTTCTGTCAACTTTCCTTTTGTTTGTTTCCACCTACATAGAAGATCGTGGGTAGAAAGATCTAAAACCAGTATACCTGTTGGTGCACTGCTAAATCATACACGGACCAGCCCCTCTGGGTATTCATTTGGCATACTGCATTTGACATAATATTGTACTGGACAAACTTTATAGTACTTTCTCTGAATCTTTTAATCATTATCTTGAATTTTGTCTCAAAACTGTCATTCATGGAATGATTGATCCCCAACATTTATTATTAGTATTTATCTGTTTTGTGCTGCACTGTCGAGAAAAATAAAAATGTTGCAGTTAGCCAACAACACAGGAAAAACATGAAGAATTCAGTTTTGATGCTGTACTTTAACCTCAGTTTCTTTGGACTGGATTTAACTGATTTTAACTATGTTTACCTAGTTTAAACCTTTACTTGGCGAACCCTTCGATCCAAAGCGTGGGATATAAAAAGGCTTTTTTCATCCGTGCATTAACCTTTAGGCGTTAAGATATAGATGGCCCTCAAGCTAATGCAAAATAAGTAGGCCAGCATTCTAATTATTAGCAAAGGTTGTAAAATGACAACGGGGTACTCAAATGTAAAAATGATAACAAAGAAATAGTTACAAAATTTGTTCATACTTACATTTCTGTCGCGTTTTCCTTCTACGTTAAACCCTCAAAGCTTCGGCACTAATTAGCAACACCTGAGTTATTGATGACCATCGGCCGCCATTTTGGCTCTTTTTTCCTTCAGCCGTGATTGTTTGTGGAAAACGATGAGGACCCCATGTGGCCAGAAAAAGAACTGTTTTCCATTTTAGAATTGGCAACCTGATTTGTTATAAATCTCTAATGTCAGATATCAGATCTTGTATTCAACAGTAGGATAATTAAAAACAGTGACAAGTAATTTTCAAACTATTAACAATACCCAAAGTGAATGTATATCATACAGTTTTGAAAACCATTTTCTGTGTATAGCTCTTTAATTTGGATAGTTGGTTGATGCTTTAATTTGTAGTTACTTTACCGTTTATTAACTTAAATAATTTTAATAAGTTTAGATGAGGAGACTGGTGTAAGCGAGTCGAAATAATTTTGATGGAGCTTCTGTAACATTAACAACTGTAGCATAAACATACTTGTCGAGACAAATCTGGAAAAAATCCTTCAGATCAAACTTGAAAAGGCTAAATTAAGATTGTGGTTTCTCAGAGGACTGAACTCATTACACAAAACAGAACAGCCTCAAGTTAAATGTTTATTGTGATTAATGTAACAATGACTATAAGACTGAAGGGACGGGCCTTTAAGTGATAAATGTTTTACACTGGTGTATGAAATGTAAGAAAAAAATTTTTTTTTAAAAACTGTTCTCAATAGTACTGGTTAGCCTTAGCAGTTAGTAAGTTTGCACATTGTTCAGTGTATTCCAGGTCAGTGTTAAAAAAAAAAAAAACAGGAAGAAAAAAAAAGCTCATGCGTAAATCAGATGAGCAGTTTATTTCACTCTGTTGCTTCACATTTCATGCTCAGTGCAGGGGTGCAGATGACTCATGCCACACATATGAATAGCAGATAAAGCATCAAACTTAAAATAGCCTGTTTGCCAAATATATCAGTGAACAAAGGTCGGTTTTTCATTCAGAGGTCAATTTCCTGCCCATGTTTTTGTCTTGTTATCACATATCAGATGAAATATGGATGACGTGGACCTATTTGTCCCAAACCCATTCATATTTCCTTTATGGTTGCTGATGCTTGTAATTATACTCAACATATCTGATATCAGTGCAAATAAATGGTGTTTGGGGGGATTGCCAAGATGAAATTGCTTTTAATTTAAGAATCTATTCTTTTGATGTCACACATGCAAAAACATATAGCTGATTTCAGACTCTGGTCTGAGTTTTTGCCCTAAATCATAGTTATCATTGCATTTTTTTATGCTTTTGATCATGCAGTCTGTAATAAATGATGAATGGACGGCTTGGTTTGGTTGGGGTAAATAATGACATCATGTAATCATTTAATACTTAAAGCAGGTGGAAGCTCTACAGAACAGATATTGACTTTAATAAGTCTTGAACTAACATTATATCTTAACTGGTGTTGGTACAGTGATGTAAAAAGTCTGTTGAGGTTGAGTCTGCCTCTTATTTCCTCTTGCCTATACGTGCCATTAGTTCAGCATTAGCGGCAGCCTTGGCTCTCATATCTTGGTTCTTGGCCAGATCAATGAGGACACTGAGGATGCTGGTGGGGACATCAAGAGAGAGGGCGAAACGAGACCCCTGCTGGGCTCTCTTTGGCAGCTGGGAGGCTGGACGAGGCGCTCGCTCTTGCCGGACCACAGTTTGATGCTCCAACCGGATCAATGAGTCCAGCACGCTGGCACGTTTTAGTACGTTAATAGCGAGCATGCTCCTCTGTGTGTTTTCATCAAGATTGGCAAGATCCGGGATGTTCCTCCGGCTCCGGACACACCAGGGCAACAGCAGAGCCAAGCAGAGACAAACGTGCACACTTCTCATAGCTGGGACTGTCTCAACAGAGTGACAAAAGCGTGATAAAACTGTAAATGCTGGTGGTTCACAACAGGAGATATATAGATTAAACTATACAAGACATTGAAACAGTATCACAGAACTCCTGTTTGAGCAGGTAATCCATCACAAGGAAACAGACTAAAAGTTCAAAATTACCAAGCATCATCATAATCCCAACTATTACTTACAGTACTGTGTGTCAACTCCGTGGAACTCAAATGGGTGGTTTTCTTCTGAAAGGGCCTGCCCAGTGCTCCTGCGATAATCTGCCTCCAGTTTCCTTCTTCTAGACCCGACGACAGTGTGACCTGCGCTGCTCGTGGCCGGATGCTTGACTGGATGTGTGCCCACTCCTCTGAGACTTCGTTGTCATCCACGTGGGTCTTCCGCTGTGACACTGCCCCTTCCCTTCTCTGCTTATCTTTTGCACTTCTACACCCCATAACCCTCCCCTCATTTCATCTCATTTCCTCTGCACTCATTGCTCCCCTTTTATCTAAAAATAACACAATGGTCATCATAATACTTTGTAACGAGTCTTATACTTGGATGAAAGCAGAAGTAAAACCACCCACTCAAACCTAAGGTGCACATCTTACCACATTAATATGGAGTTTTGCCTCATTAAGTTATCTTGTTGTGTATTAATGTTAAAATACTACATAGACCAATTCATGTTTGCAAGTGCTAAATATGTATAGACAACACTGCAGATGGTTCAGATTTTCCTTTCTTACATCATAAGATAAGCGTCTTACATCATAGCTTTACATGAGGGAGAAGGTCCGAGTTTACCACATTGATGTGACAGAAAGCATCTAGATGAGAGAAATTATTAATCATTATTTGTTCCTTTGATCAAACATTCAGTGTGCGCCTGGCTGTTACGCATCATCTTGAATTGTTCATCGCAAAAAAAGAAAAGATTCTCTCACGCTTGGCGATGATAAGATCAGAAAACAGAACGCAGGGATAAGAGTGTGTGGAGGTGAGACGAAGGGGGTCTGCGGACGGAGGCCACATTTCCTGAATCACCTCCAGTCTGGCCCATCAAAGGGCTTTTACTCATCTGACTAATGATATGAATAATAATAAGTACAGCTTGTTTACGATAGTTGGGCCCTCGAGGCGATCTGGACTACAAGACCTTATCAGGGAAACAAACACGGGTCAGGCCGATGTCATCCAGTAGGAAGCAGATTGTCCCGAGTGGTAGACCAGTTTGCATGACGGTGACAGATAGAGCGTGACACGCATGGATCTCTTATATCATCTCTGATTTAGTGCATTAGTGTATTCAACACAGCAGGTCCTGAATATTATTCACGTAGCCTGCTGACGTAAATGCTTACAATCGTCTTACTACATGCCAGAGAGGATCTCATCAGTTAATCTAGGGTCCCTGAGTCCTCTGCACATCGTCACACAGTTCAGCTCTAAATTAAATTTGTGCACACACATTTGCGCTGATCCAAAAATGGAGTGTGATCAAGCATATAAAACATGCTATAGTGTTTTAATGTGAGTAAGACCAACTGGGCCAATGTTTTAAACTATTTTAATTTGTGAGAATGAGGAGTTTCTGTTATGTACAGGAGGACAGAAACAATTGATACAGAAATTATAAATATACTTTGCTCCAGACTGGTTATATTCATTATTGTCTTTTTGGTGTCCAGTAGGTGATTTAATGTTCAAGTATAAGATCTCACCACTCTCCAAGGAGGGTCTGTGTAGTATAACCTATAGTATAATCTGAACCATCACAATATGCTGACGTGAAGACTTCCTAAACCATCAAGTCTAAATCAGAATGATAACCGAGTGTGAGAAGTGGGAGAGACAGAGGACGATGGCTGCCTGTCCGTTCCTGTCTTCACCTGGACAAGTCCGGCTTGAACTCTTGCAACAAAGGCGGGAGGAAAATGGTGGCAAGACGAGATGCTGGGGGAAATACCGAACACTTGGAGCAATGCAAGACATCTCAAAACCTCAGCCAGTACATAGCACTGCGCATTCTGTTGTAGTCTGGCAGCTGCTCAATGGGACCTGGTGGAGAAAAGCAAGATGGACAAGTCAGGAAAAGAAAAATCATTGAAGAAAGCGACTTAATGTCACTACGAACAGAAAAACAATCTACAAAAAGAACGCACCAACAGCGGCCACAGCAGGACACTTGTCGTAAATGTATTTGGTGCAGACGTCACGCACCACCTTCGCAGTTACAGCCTGAAAACAGATATCAAAGGTCGCCGCTAAGTATGACAGCTGAGAAAACGACATGTTGGCAAACAGTCTAGGAAAGGTGTAACACACATCAATGCGAGCGTCCCACTCTGCCAGAGGGATACGCCGACCGTAATTCAGGACGTGCCGGCCGATGTCATCACAGGTCGGTGTTGTTCCTGCAGGAAATCCACAGGCAAACGGCTTTTAATTTAGACTGTTCCATGTACTTTGCGTAAACATCTCTCATACCATTGAGTTGTCCAACCAAGCTGGCCTTCAAGGCATTCTTGCCTCGATCTACGTCGCTCTCTGTCACTGTGGTGCACAGGTTCATCCTTTCAGGAGCAAAGGAGAAGAAAAACTATTAACTAGCTGCACTGTCGTGTAAATAAATACCACATTGGAGCAACGAGTGTGACTGACCAGGCGTTTTGCGACCAGTGCATCATGTCTTCGATGTAGTTCTTATCAGCAACAAAGTAGATGCCCATCAGGCCAGTGTCACTGTAGGAGGAGTGGAAGGCCTGGAAACTGTGGCACAGGTTGGCCTCCACTGCCAGGCGAGCCAGGCGGCTGCTCAGATGCTGAATGTTGGAAGAAGAGACATGGTTATAATAGCAAACAAATTGTTGAGGTATGCCTAGTATGATTAGAAAATGGTTAGCAAGTGACTGTTCCTCCCAAGTATTTTTCGAGAAAGAGGTAAGACCCCTGACCCACATTTGCAGAAAGGATCATAGTTTATCCCCAATTAATGGCCACTCAAGAAACTAACATCCTCAAGTGGGCAAAGCTTAAAGGGGAAATGCTGAACCAGCAGAAAAGGATTGTGGGAATTTTTTGTTGCTGCTTTGCTTTGTGAGCTTAAACCCTCTCACCCACCTTTCCACCACCATAGGTCAGATCAAAGCTGCCAATGATGGAGTTGGCCACCATGAGTGGGATGACGTCTGGGCTGGCCACACCGGCTCCTTCAACAGCGATCGCAACGTGTGCGAGAGGAAAACTATCATCACGCATCCGGATCTGACAAGAGGCAAAGTGAAACAATTCTGATAAACACTCATGCAGATTAAAACTAAAAAGAATGAAATTTGCTCCCAAATAACTCACCTCACTGCCTGTAAATCTGCAGGGAGACAAGACAGGGACAGCGTCTCCCTCATACTCAAAAGAAACTCCGCTAAAGTGAGTCTTGGCCAAGCCGACCAGCTCCTCGTGGTTCACACCTGTGGAGGGGACAAATTAAATCAACAGGTTTGTGAAAAGGGGGGGAAATTTGCTGGAAAACCAATGCGCATCCTAAGAAGATGTGTCAGGCAGGAGACAACCCACCTCCAGCAGCAGCCAGCACCATGCGAGGAGCTTTGTAGTGGCTGTTGATGTAGTCCACAAGATTCTGGCGAGTCAGAATCCTGAAAGCAAGGACACACTTGCTTTTTAATTAAATTGTAATAATATATGAGGCTTTTCAGGGATCTGAATAGTATTTAAACATGTGAGAAGATGGTTTATCTTGCCTGGCATTATTGGATGGTCCCAGCACACTCTGACCTAGAGGTGTACCCTGGAAAGCTGTGGCATGCAGCAGGTCAAGACAGACTTCCTGGAGGTTGCCATCAACTTCCTCCAGCTCACGCAGCACCACGCCCCTCTGCTGCTCAATCTCAGCTTCGTTCAGTGAGCAGTTTTGCACAACTTCTGCCAGCAGCTCCACAGCTGTAGAAAATGAGAGAGGAACTGTGTTTGGAACTGATGATTCAGATACTTTGATATTGATTTTATTGGTTATATGGAAGTACCTTTGGGAAGGTCTTTAGTTAGGGTCTTCATGTAATATGCAGTGTGTTCCCTGGAGGTGTAGGCATTTAGGTGTGCACCAATAGATTCCACTTGTTGTTCCAGGGCAGTCTGAGGGTATTTCTTGGTTCCCTGACATAGGGTTAGGAAAAGGAAAGAGTGAAATAAAGTGTGGTAAGTTGTTCTTAACATTCCAGAATTAAGAGGTAGTGAAGACACATATGTACTATTTTCAAGGTCATGAGGTCCACAAGCTTCTACCTTAAAAGCCATGTGCTCCAGGAAGAAACCTGCTCCATTGTTCTTCTCATTTTCATACCGACTACCAGCACTAATCCACAATCCAACCTATGTTGGTAAGAGATGTGGGGATTTTGTTGACAATAAATTCGGAAGCATAGAAGGAAATACAACAACCATATACTTATAACCAATACTTATATATAAATAACTATTATGTCCTTACAGTGCATGTAGCATGCCCAGTCTCCTCTGATGCAACTCTCAAACCATTGTCCAGGGCAGTGAGGCGAGTTTCAGGGGCTCCCGCCAGGCTCTGAGCATAGCTGACCGTGGCTTGTCCACGCCTCAGGGACAGCAGGACGGGCTAAAGTGGTAAAGATGGCAAAAAAACAAACAAAACCAAAACACTTTTAATCATGTATTTGGATGAAATGTTGGTTTAGATAAATCACACAACGAAACATTTTGAACTTAGCTGATGTTCAGATGTTCAAGTATGACTATTAGTGAAAGGATAAAACTGAATCACATTCATGATTGAGACGACCTACAGATTTTTTACCTGTATCTTATTATATATGTTGAGATTGATCAAGAATAACTTGAGATATAGTTACAAATGGATTTTGACCCCCCCCCCAAAAAAATCCCTTCCTCGTCAAGGTAAGCGCAATAACAATCTCTAATTTTTGTGATTAAGTGCCACTCCTCTCGTTGCACTGTAAAAATAAATTAATAAATAAAATAAAACCACAAAGTGTCACTTGCTGCAACCACAAAGCGACGTGACATATATATTTTTTTAGGATATGTTTATTCATGGATGAAAAACGTTCAGGCATGAGCTGAACCTCTAGAACAAACTACTGTATACGCACACCGTGCAGTGGTTTCAGATAATCGCTAACTGGAAATCTTAATAACCGTATAACCGTACTTAGATGTCTTTTGGATAATTTTACGGCGTTGTAAAGTAACTATTTAGAAAATTGTTTTTGAACGTCTTTTAAAATATAATCAGACTGTCTGCAAGTCCCCGTGCTAGCTACGCTAGCCTAATAGCTTAGCTGCGGAATTTGAGGGTGAGGATAACTTTGAGTAATACAGCTGTTGACCTTGTGAATAGAATAAGACTAGTACAATGATAAGTAGTTGATCTAAATAATGTGTTTATAAAGGTTAAGTAATCCATTAAATACCAATTACTCGGCGAACCTCCTCGTTTGACAGGTGACCTTGCATTCAGTGCTAGCTGACTGAAGCTAACCGGTTGGTTTTCACCCTTCTCGCAGCATGTTAGGCAGTTAGCAATTTGTCCAGTGGTCAGCAAATCCGAACCTTTTCTATGTCTACATCGCCATATTCTAAAGAGTAGAATTATCCGATAAAGTATTTTGTTTTTTCAGTAAAATTCCAGGTAAATATATACATACGCTGCGGTTTTTGGCAAGGGCTCGACCCACGGTAGTCCCGACTCGGCACACGGACGCCGCCATTTTCCCGTATGGTTACAGGGCGCTCTATGCTTCTTCTTCATCATTGACACCCGAACACAGCCCTTCGATTGTTCACTATCGCCATCTAACGTTCATTTTGTTTTTGACGGCAATTCGACAGTTCGTCGGTTCTGTTTAGAATTTTTGTAGTTTTTCCTCCCCCGTAATTTGGTAATATTGCATTTCTGTGCCATGTTATTATTTTTATTTAGAGCTGGTCCTTCAGTCATGTCACCTATGGCTATATTTCTTAAACAAAAACAGCTTTGAATCTCGCGCTTCAGCCCTCGTCGCCATTTTGGCTCCGAGAAAAGATCATATTAGTTTTCTACGATTGAGAAGGTGTGAGCCGCCTTGTAATTTCTTTGATTGGCTTATACGTCCCCAACTCGTCGTCATCACCTCCACTGGCCTCAGCCCATTTACAATGCAACCTCTTAATTCGGTACATTTAAAAATTACATGTCTTTTGGAGAAAGTATAGCATTCAAATTATCTTCGACAAATTTAACAGATATGCAAATATATTCAGAACGGAAGAATACTTGGCCATCCTACGAAAAAAATGACGCGTCCTACTAGTTTAAATTATCACGTGGTACCCGTGCGCAGTTCATGCCCGGACGCGTCCCAACACGGAACCTCGGTGCAGCTCTGGGACAAAGTTGTCACAATCCAACAACTCACGCTACACGTAACATTAAACGCTGACATCGGAGTACAGGTAAGCCAAAGACTGTTTTATTCAATTACGTCATGTTTAATGTAAAAAATAATTGCGATGCTGAAGAAATATGCCGTTATGCTAAAACCTTAACACTAGCTTTATAATGCTGTGCAGCAACGTTGACTACAATCGAACCCCTTTCTCTGTCACAGGTGCTTAACAAGGTCCGGAGGAAAAATAATGTGTGGAAGGACTGCATGCACTCTTGCTCCCGACGAAGTGAGCCGAGCATGTTTATACAGAAACCGAGCGGGGCGGCGAAGACAGCCCAGATGGAGGGACGGAGAAGCAGACAAGTACAAACCCTCTTACAACAAGAGTCCACAGTCCCAAAGTCCCGTCCTGCTGTCACGGAGACATTTTGATAAGGCAAGGAAAGCTGTCCACAATGTGTTAAAACACTGCATGAAAAAGCACACGTGTAGCATTTTAAGTGCTTCAATGTATCATTGTAACATTCAGTGTCTTTTTTTTTTTTTTGACAGAATGCTCCCGCGGATGAGTGTGTGTTGGCCTCCATGCGCTGGGGTCTAGTGCCTGCATGGTTCAAGGAAAATGACCCGAACAAGATGCATTACAGCACCAGCAACTGCCGCAGTGAGAGTATGCTGTCAAAAAAGACATACAAGGTGCATTTCCACCACTGTTTTGTTCACAATGCTGCTTCTCCAAGAGTGTTTTAACATTTTGTGATTTACCTGAAGGACCCGATGATTAAAGGACAGCGCTGCGTCATCTTGGCTGATGGTTTTTACGAGTGGAAGAAGGAGGGCAAAGACAAGCAGCCTTTCTTCATATACTTTCCTCAATCTCAGACAGCCAGTAAAGAGATAACCAAGTCTCAGGACAGCTCTGATTGTGAAGAACAGACAGAGGTTTGTGTGGATTTTTCTATGGTATAATAGCTTCAGTATCAGTTTTTTACGCTTAAGCAGAAGTAAAACTATAGAGGAAATTGCCACTGCAGAAGATATCCTGTGTGGGAGAGGAGCCAAAGCATAAATGTGCATGTCTGCCAGGTGGTTTTGATATTTAAACTAAAATACTACACAAATATGTGTGTCTTATGTAGCAGTTGCTTAAGTCATTGTAAAATTTCAGTGAAATCTGATGATTTTGTTTACATTAAGTTGTAATATGTACTGGCCAGGAAGAAGCACCTGCTAAGTGGACTGGATGGAAATTACTTACCATAGCTGGGCTGTTTGACTGCTGGAAACCCCCAAGTGGAGGGGAGCCTCTTTACACGTACAGTGTGATTACTGTAGATGCTTCAACTAACTTGCAGAGCATCCATAACAGGTAAAGGGAAAAAAAGTTATTTAAGAGCTTATGTGTTTGTAGGACCATTCTGGACACTTCTCTGTGGTTGCTCTTTAGGATGCCAGCAATTCTGGAGGGAGAGGAGGAAGTGAGAAAATGGCTTGACTTTGGGGAGGTGAAATCTGTTGATGCTTTGGAGCTCCTGCAGTCCAAAAATACTTTGACTTTTCATCCTGTCTCTTCATTGGTTAACAACTCGCGCAACAACTCCCCAGAGTGCCTGCAGCCTATTGATCTGAAAGGCAAAAAGGTATCAGTCATCTTTCTTTCCATATATGGTAGCATATTTTAGCAGTTAAAAAGCAAAGTGACTTATTTCTATCCACTGTGGTCTCTAGAGACCCAAACCCACAGAAAGCAGCAAGATGATGACGAGCTGGCTGAAGAGCAGCATACCCACAAAGAGAAAAAAGTCTGACACGCGTGAGGCGGATGAAGAAAGCAGCAAGACTCAGCACAAATCTGCAGGAGCACCTCAGCAGTGGCTTTATGGGGCCAATAAGAAGCCCAAAACCAGTATGTGAATGTTTCAAAAAAAAAAATCTTCCTTTTGTTGTCCTAGTAACATGTTTAACAGAAAAATAATTATATTGAAAACATTAAACATTGGAAATAATTGCTGTATTCAAGAGTTTTATTTTCCATAGTACTTGAAAAGACATTTTGAAACAATGTAGATACTATGTACTTATATCATAATGAATGCCAATACTATTCCCCCACACACGCTTTTCTTTCAAGGTTACAGTATGGATGCTTCCTTATAGTCTACTGTATAATGCATTTCAGAGTCTGACACAAAACGATAAATTGGAGAAAAAAAGCAAAGCACTTGAATTGTTTGCAAACACAGCTGTGTGAGATACACTTTTCGCCTTCTCCATAATGACAAGGTTTGCAAATATACAAAGTCCTGCAGTAGATAGTTTAAAAAAAAAAGGTACTAGCAAATATTAATGAAAGTCCAGTACTTTCATGTAGAATGCTGTGCTGTCTTGAGTCGGTAACCTCACATGAAGAAAATGTACAGAGAATCTATGAATCCTTTCAAAGAAAGGTGCTAAATTCCTTTAAGAAGCCTTAAAAATAATTACATTTACTGTGGCTTCAGATCACTGTCCAGTTAGGTTTACTGTGGATCAGAGTCCATTCAAGATTTCCACACTAGTCTGACAGGCTGTTGCATGTAGCTTTTGAAACAGCAGGTTCATCCTTGTGTGCTCAGCTGCTTCAGCTCTTCCCCCATTTACAGTAAAATAATGATTTTCTTTTGTGAAATAATTGCCAATCTTGATATGTGTAAAATCTAATGTTTCCTTTATTCGTTAGCAGTGGCAGGCTGGGGGATTCAGAAAACATCCACCACATCCACCACTGCTATAAAATGGATTAAAATAAAAACATTCTTTTCACTCTACTCATCAGCACAAACGTGTGAGAAAACTGATTGATAGTATGTTTTTAAGTACCCATGAAAAAAAAAAAGGGAAATCAGCAAATGAACACAGAACGGAAAATTAGATAAGCCCAAACGTCACAGCCGCAAAAGAGTAAATGAGAAAACAAATATTTAGTATAATACAGGTACATTTCACATTTGTTTAAGATGTTCTTTGGGCCAGGATAATCATAGAAAATGTGTGGTTTGTATATATATATGTAAGGAAGGTGAATGCAGCATTTTTGTGTGTAGTTGTATACTCTATGAGTAAGATACTGCTTGTATGCTGGGCAATGGGGAATAACACATCGGGCTAAGGAAAAGAGGGATATATAGACAAGGCAAGACAGGGTAGTGATGGTGGCGACAACCCCCGAGGTCCTTCAGTGTCCTCAGCAGCTGCAGGTCTCTGCTGACGGCTTAGCTCTTTCGTTCCGGTCCAGTTTTATCGGCTCAGGGAACTCATTGTACAACTCCACTTCAGTCTCCTGAAATGAGACGATACAGTCCGAGTGAGATGATTTCACATTGCTGACTGAGATTTCCCTCTTTAGCCTCTTACCTGTTTGAGGGCATTGCGTGCAATGGTCTGGAAGGCCTGCTCCACGTTGATCGCCTCCTTGGCGCTGGTTTCGAAATACGGGATGTTGTTCTTGCTCTGACACCAGGCCTGTGCTCGTTTGGTTGTTACCTGAAACACAAAGGAGCAGATGTCAATGTGACCCCACTGAAGAAATGCTACTGGTTCCACCCTGTCTGAACCCACCTGTCTGTTCTCCAAGTCAATCTTATTGCCCAAAACCACAAAGGGGAAGTTCTCTGGATCTCGAGGGCTGGCCTGGATCAAGAATTCATCCCGCCAGCCGTCCAAACTCTTGAAGGTGTTTGGTGCCGTAACATCAAACACCAGGACACAGCAGTCAGCTCCACGGTAGAAAGCCACGCCTAAGGACTGGAACCGCTCCTGACCTGCTGTATCCCAAATCTGAGACACAGAGAAGAAGGCTGCTAAATGCTCTGAATAATCAGATTACTTGGAATAAAGGGATTAAAACAGAGATTGGCTGTGTTTACACAGATCACATTAATCAGTCATCTCTAATGGGCTCACAAGGTCGATCCTGAGTTACCAACTTTAAGAAAAAAAAAAACAAAAAAAAACTAGTGGCTGTAAAATTTGGTTTAAATACTGCTGCACTAATGTTTTTCTTTCCTTCTGCTCTTGGTCTGTCTAACCAAAAGCTTATTTTGAAACTACCAGCATTCTCCCTGTGCAGCAGAGCAGAGAAACACTTGTCAGACACTTAGTGGAGTCACAAAAACGGTCAAAAATAACTGTGATCCTCTCAAGTAGCCAGAACATTGCACAGCCTTGCAAGGATGACTATAGCCATCAGGGCTTCATTTACTTTTCTTGTGATGATGTTATTTCATTCATACAGCTTCTATGTTAGCAGGTGGTTACTAATTTAGCTCCCTAGTAAATATTTTACTTTTCAATCTACTTGGTGTGACTTGTATTCTGAGTTTCTGGCTGAATAACTGACTGCCAGAAAGCAGATGTGTGAGAAACAAAAATGTTTGCCATGACAACTGCATTTGCTAAACTGTAATTGAGCCCAATGTCTGCAGAAACCCTGGATGTGGGCGACTGCTCATTTGTGTGTTTTTTTATTAGTCTAACTAGATATGGTGACTGTGTTCAGTGCTCTCTGTGTCATGCGTACCTGCATTGTGACAAGTCTGTCATCCACCATGACTTCTTTTGTCAGGAAATCGGCACCTATTGTGGCTTTATACTGGTTGCTGAACTTCTTATTCACGTACTGATTCATCAGTGAGGTCTTGCCAACTCTGAGATGGAGAAATAAAAAAAAGGTCAATATTTGAGGAAAACAAAAAGCCTAGGAGATGATTGAAAGTACAAGGCAGCCGGGTGATAATGGTGAGCCATTATCATCAAACTAAATTCAGTCCCTGAAACAACTGTTTCCTTTTGCATGAGGCTCCTGCCCAGCATCACTTACCCGGAGTCTCCGAGGATGATGACTTTGAGTAGTACTTTCTTCCTTGACGTCATTGTTCCACAACTATAACAAAAAAATATATATATACTGTATACTGGTATATAGTGTTTTAAAAAAAGAGAAACAGACAAACAGAAATCTCAACATATAAATTACAATTTTCAAATTTCATGTTGTATAAGTATGATATCTGAGTTTTATTTGCTTAAAACAATTAAATGTTATTGGGGCTAAACAATATGCAGCTTTACAATGGTGGTAAATCCAATTCAATGCATTTTGTTCTAAATACTTCATTCCATGCAATGCTTTGTTGAGCAGCGATAACATCTACATCTGCACCAGTCCCGCCACAGACTATTTTGGAAAGTGCAGATTTAATGATAATCACAATGACAATCCATTCAGTAAGGAAAGTGACATTGTTTAAATCAAACTGCCGCATAAATAAAACAAATCTTAACCAAAAATAATACATTAATGGGATAGAAAATTATGTGGACATGCAGCTCGGTATTCAAATGTAATTCAGAATATCAATGTGTAAAATTTCTGATGCTAAATTAATGTCTAATCTAGGATTCTACTAAATGTAGATTTTATCCGTTTGGATTATGTAATAATAAACTGCCTCGTCAGGATGCAGCGCTCAAAGATACATTTTTTCATTCCAGACCAATAGTGCATTCAGGTGGGGCGCATAATCTTAATAACTATTGACTATTTAATTTACGTTTTGTGTTATTATGACCCGTTGGTGCCCTGATGCGTGCCAGTTTTATTCGAAAGTAAAACTAGCATGTAGCTGTCGGCGTAGCTCGCATAATCTGCACCTCATGACACCGTGTCAGGGACTGATCACATGGTTTTAAAACACAGGACTAACGGAATCATGACTTGGCAAGCATTATTAACACAAAAGTGCTGTAGTTTGAATATATTTAGATTCAAATAAACGCTGTTGTTGTGATTAATATCGTGTATCTCAGCATAGATGGTACTGAAAACTTGTTGTTGTTGTTTTTTTTTTTAACCACAAAGGTGATTATTGGGGGGGGGGAACTTGCAACCGAGTTAATATTCCAAAAAGAATAAACTTGCTACAAGATAATTCGCTTCGTTTTCGAATCTAGTAAGTTATTATATATTAGTTTACCCGAAACCAAAATTATGTGTTCAAGATGCCGTGTTCACTACCACTGACACTTCTCAATAGCCAACACTGGTTAGCAAAACATTTTTCCAAAAAATACGAACAGCGACTAAAAAGATATATATATATTTCGGCATCATGTTAAAAATTAGCTATATATATACATAAAAAAAACACACTTCAAACCAACCTCTACGGTGATCCCACGGTAAGAAATATGAGAAGTTGACTTTTCCTCCGCCTCGGCTGGAAGCGTTAGCTAGCTAACAGGCTACGCTCCTATTAATGTCTGGAGTAAGAAAACAACACGTCGACAGCGATATAATCGCCAATAAATAGCCTGGTAACCAACTCTGCTTACTAAATTCAACGATGCCAATGTATATCTTCCTTTGTAGCCAACAGGAGATGTGGTCTGATTCGCCCAGCTCCCGTTGACGCTTGCTTTCCCCGTCAGGCTAACGGGCTAACAGCTAGCCGAGCTGTGTTAACTTCCTCCAAAACAAGCTCCGTCGGCGGCGTTGACGTCACTTTGAACACACCTTGTTGCGCGAGACAGATTACGCAAATATTTTCATACGTCAAAATATACATTATTTTTTAATTTCAAGATTTTATAACTCAGTTATCAAACACGTTATTTAGAATAGAATCTATGCACTAAAATCATACATGCATTGCCGCGATAGACAAAGAAAATTAGCAAATGAAAATAAGATAATAAATTGATTAAGTTACCTTTTAGAACTGATGAAGTGGCAGTCAAACTGATCCAGAATATTGCGGTATGGTTTATTCACTGTATGACGTTACAGATATTTGATCCTTGGAAGTTTAAGTGTCAAAGTCCCAGTTTCTTTGGTAATCAACTTGTGTGACGACGATTCAAGAAAATATATTTCTTACGGCGGTCATGCTTAAAATACGCACTAACTCCAAGTCAGACTGCCCCATGCCGAAACCCGGGATCGAACCAGGGACCTTTAGATCTTCAGTCTAACGCTCTCCCAACTGAGCTATTTCGGCATATTCCGGGATATGTGCGTACCAAATTCAGACGAAAATGGTTCTGGATTCGCTTTATTATTTCTATGGAAAATCGACCTGGAAACTAGTTCATCAACAGTACCCATTGGTACTCTAAAATGTCCTCATGTGAAAAAGGAGAAAAAAACAGTGAACATAAACCACTTCGCGTCGTTTGGAGGTTCAAAAGTCGACGCACAACGTCTCTCATAGCGTCATCGTGACGTCATCACGTCGACTGAATGAAGCGTCATCCTTTTCCGATGCAGAGCGGCACGGTGGCCTTTTCTTCGCTGTTCTGCATTTCCTATCTTTCCTGTTTTATCCTGGCATTTTAGTTCTTTCACCATGGTTCAGAAGTCGCCCTTACTGGCCGCCTGTCTGTTACTTCTTGTAGCTTTGGGCTCGGAGGTTTCAGCGACCGGCTTGGTAAACGAAGACGTGAAGAGAACAGTGGACTTAAATACTCATTTGGCCAAAATCACCGCCGAGATCGTACTGTCCAACCAGGGACAATCAGCCGTCCAGAGCTTCATATTAGCGGTAGAAGCAGACCTTGCCCCACATCTGGCATACATTGGAGCTTCGGTGAGCTGCAAATTTGTGAATTAATCAACGCGAACCCGTCTGCTTTAGCCTGTCGTACTAGCATGTTAGCCTGTTAGCTACTTCATTGTGACTTAGCTTGATTGTTTTATTGTGCAAAATGCTGCTCGTGTTTTGCCCGTGAAATTAATTGCAACATCACCCAAATGCTAATAGTATACTCGTATCTAATACTATGGTATACACATTGAATGCCTAGAATTTAAACTATTAACGAGGTTGAGTGGTGTGATGTCATTCATTTGGGGTCTTACCGACTGCTGCAAGACTTAAAGTCAAAGCATTAATGCAAGGTTGCATAACAACGTACAATACATAGACATCAGTTTTCTGTGAGGCACTGGGTATCATTGGGCTAATATGGCATTTAATTAAAAGCTTTGGGTTTGGTAACATGTTGTTAACTTCCGCAGCACTGCACGCTCTGTCAGTGGCTGAATGACACGTATGCGCTGGGCAGATCACTTCCGCGTGTGACTGCGCAGGCCGGCCCTCTCTTTCAATAATGAAGCCGTGGAGAAAAGCTGGAAACGCTGTGGGTCGTATTGATCGCTGTATTTCCACAGGTGAAAGGTGATGAAGAAGAAGATGGCACGCTTCAACTCCAACAGACAACCATTCCAGGTCAAAGGTAGGCGATTTAACTGTCTTTAAAAGTAACTGCTTAATATAAGTCAGCTGTAAATGTAGCGTATATGCATGAAAATGTAAAGTTAATCTAGAGATTTCTTGAAAGTGCTTAGTGATAAGTTGTCCAACACTTTCTCGTTGAAGCGGTTAAACGTAGTGTTAGGCAGTATTTTCCCATTTGCATTGGAATATGCTAAAACGTCTTTCTCTAGAATTTCTTGTATGAAACCAGTAAACCTTATCAGCTTTTACGTTCTAAAATCTAGGTATTGTTACAGCAGTACACACCAGTGTGACATGGTACAGTTCAATAAATTCAACCAAAAGCACTGGGGGGAATAAAAAAAGTGCTACTTTAAACTATAATTTCATTAAAAAAGACTCTGGCTCTGTTAGGCATACTTTAGTAATTTTTTTTTTATGTATGGTGCTGTGCAGTTACAAATCCTTAAAACCGCTTAAAGAAATTTGGAGAAAATAGTTCATTAAGGTGTGTGTATAATGTATGTCTTGTCTGTTCCCAAACAGTGGTCAGTTTTATAAAGTGCAGCTGCTGTCCAGTCTGGCAGCGGGTGCACAGCTGAAAGCCAAGGTGGAGATGACGTTCAGCCATGTCCTAAAGCCCTTCCCCACGCACATCACTCAGGCAGAGCGCCAGCTGGTGGTCTTTCAGGGCAACCACTACCTGTACTCCCCTTACCCCACCCGCAGTCAGACCACACGCGTTCGCCTGGCTTCCAAAACCGTGGAGAGCTACACAAAGCTCGGCAACCCCAGCAAGAACGACGAGATCATCGAATACGGACCTTTCCGTGATGTGGCCGCATTCAGCGAGGTATATGGAGCTGATGTTTTAACTGAGCTCTTTTTGGAGCTGCGATAGTGTTGGTAAAGTCTTTTCATTTTCATGTTCTGTGCCCTTCAGGATACCATGAAGATCCATTTTGAAAACAACTCGCCCTTCCTCACAATCAGCAGCATCATCCGGACTATCGAGGTGTCTCACTGGGGCAACATCGCTGTGGAAGAGACCATTGACCTGAGGCACACCGGGGCTGTACTGAAGGGGCCTTTTTCCCGTTATGATTATCAGCGTCAGTCAGACAGTGGAATCTCATCTGTCAAATCCTTCAAGGTAGATAATGCTAAATGGAAGGCGATGTCACCTGACTTTTTTTCTTGAGTCTTTATAATTATTTGTTTGTCTTCTTATTCCCCCCCCCCAGACTATTCTTCCCGCCTCTGCCCAAGATGTGTACTACAGAGATGAGATTGGCAACATCTCCACCTCCCATCTACAGATCCTGGACGACTCTGTGGAGGTGGAGATCAGGCCACGCTTCCCCTTGTTTGGAGGTTGGAAGACCCACTACATCATTGGCTACAATCTGCCCAGCTATGAATACCTTTACAACCTTGGTGAGCTGATCTGTGATAACACAAGCATAAAGAGGGTACATTTTAATTCCGTCTTCTGCTCTACAGCCAACCCAGACTGGAAATAGCGGCGATAAAACCAATACATCTTTCAGTGTTTATTACTAACATGTCCTTTTCCTGTGTAGGTGACCAGTATGCACTGAAGATGAGACTAGTGGACCATGTGTATGATGACCAGGTTATTGACTTCCTTACTGTTAAAATCATCCTGCCAGAAGGAGCCAGGTCAGTGTTGGTATTAGTATGAGTGGAGAGTTCTCCATTACTGGATGCTGATGATGTCTTTTGTATTGCGTCAGGAACATCCACATGGACACACCTTATAAAATTGATCGAATGCCAAATCAGCTGCATTACACATATCTGGATACCTTCGGCCGCCCAGTGCTGGTTGCCACCAAGAACAATCTGGTGGAGCATCACATTCAGGATTTAGTGGTAAGACGCTTCACAAGATTGGTGGCAGGAGATGGTAGTAGTGTACCACACCTTTCTTATGTAGTTCCTCAAGCCAATCAGCAGTGATCAAAATGCTTAGGTTTGACTTCTGGCAACTTGCATGTTATCCATCTTTACTTACAGTTTATATGCATCCGTCTCTGCTGTTTGGACTAAATAACTAGTCCAAATGATAACTTAAGGAAATGTATTTAGCTTTTTTATTTCTTTTGAATTGTACAAATTTTGGATTAATATGTTTTTTGTTTTCTTTACCAGGTTCATTACAACTTTAATAAGATCCTGATGCTGCAGGAGCCTCTCCTGGTTGTAGGGGCCTTCTACATCCTCTTCTTCACTGTCATCATTTATGTCCGCCTGGACTTTGCCATCACAAAGGTCAGATCATAGGTGTCTGTGTTTAAACGGCTGCAGTTTTCATTCCTTTGCCTATGTCCATCTTGAATGAGCAGCATTATCTTGTCTATCTCAGGATCCTGCGGCTGAGGTGCGTATGAAGGTGGCCTCCATCACGGAGCAGGTGTTGACTCTGGTCAACAAACGTCTGGGTCTGTACAGACACATGGATGAAGTGGTCAACCGCTACAAACAGACCCGAGACACAGGTGCTCTCAATAGTGGTCGGAAGAGCCTGGAGGCCGACCACCGCACCCTCACCAATGACATCAGCTCGCTGCAGGCCCGCCTCAAAGCCGAGGGCTCCGACCTGGCTGATAAGGTTGGTAACGCATAGTTGCTACATTAGTTAGGGCATGTAGACCTTATTCACACCATCAGCTGTGCTCTCAGGTTGGGGAGGTACAAAAACTGGATGGTCAGGTGAAGGAGATGGTGTACCGCTCGTGCCAGGAGGCAGAGCGGCTTGTGGCGGGCAAGGTCAAGAAGGAGGCGTACATCGAGAGCGAGAAGAATCTGACCAGCAAGAGACAAGAACTCATCAGTCGCATCGACAGTCTACTGGATGCTCTCTAAACTACTGTGGCAACGTGAGCAGGATGCAGAAACACAGCGTTCCCGCAACATTAACCGACTTCTAACCATTTGTATGAATGAATACGCGTGATACAAATGCTTATTTTGAACAAGTTTGAGCTCAGACATGGACGGTTACCATCGCATCATTCAGTAGTGATGGGTTTATCTCGTGCCTTGTGATAAACTCACACTCTTTTCCTCAGCTTTATACAATTTTGTTTTTGGATTTATTACTACACTTTGTAAATGAGTTCAGATTTCAGTTCCAACACTTATTTTGTCCGTTCATTTTTATGTGCACATTTTTGCGTGCTCCCCCAGTAAGTATCTATGGTTATGGGACTTGTTTGACATAAATAGCGGAAGGGCCCAAGTGGTTTTCATCTCATGTCTTTACTCTCATGTGCTGTATCCTGAGATTTAATCATCTAATTCAGTATGAAGGTGTTGCACTTAAATCTTTTTTGTACTTGCCCCTAACTCATGTTTGTTTTTGAACAAATTTGAAGATCTGATTGTGTCATCCCAAATGCTGTTTTTGATGTCCATCAGTCATATTTTCTATATTTTGTATGATTCCTTTTGCTTTTTTTTTTTTTTTAAATGAGATTAGAACATGAGATTAGGTTATATGTGAGAAAAGACATGAAATATGGGACACAGAAGTCTTGTGGAATGGGCATGTTATGAAAACCTGTCAAATTTGAAATAAAGCTTTGAGAAAGAAATTATTTTAGATTTCTCTTTTTCTGGTAGATGTAATGTATGTGGAGCTCTACCCGTGGGAGGTCATAAGAGGGCGCTGTCGTGTCAAACATCCACTCAATGACGTTGGAGGCTTTTTATAAAGCACGGGCTGCATTTTAGTCTTTCTCTGAGGTGACATTTGAAAATATTTTCAGAAAATTGTCTATATTCGAATTGGCTGATGCCACTTTAAAAAAAACCCCAAAAACGACTGGCACCTCGGAGGGAATTTCCAGCACATTGTTGCCTGAAGCAGAACACCCAACCTGTGTAAATCACATTTGAAGCCCAGGATAAACAAAAGGGTCAGGCTGAGGTTATAACTTTCCCCTCTGAGGTCACCAGGGGTCCTGTAAGGTCATTTCCTCTTCCATAGTAATAGGCCCTGATCCCCTCACAATGATAATGTTAACATATTGTATGTGCCATACAATAATCATTCTGAAGCCACAGCAGGGGAAAAGGACAGACAATGTCTGTTAGCACTGACGTGTGTTGGTGAAAGGCCACACAATGGTGATTTTTGTTGTGTGTTTTGACTTTGGGTCCAGATTTGGAGCAAAATGTTTGGTGAGCTCTAGAATCACATTCTCACAGCAAACTGAAACTTAGATCCACCTTAACAGCAAACCTCTGAGCTCAATAATGGCACCGTTGACTCGTAGATTTTTATATATGGGCCGATGCGACTGAAAAATCCATTAATGGGATTTAAACTTGATTAACGATTAATTATATGTTGATTAACATAGAATTAATCAACGTAACTGTCATATAACTATGCAACTCAGATTTAAACAGCTCATTCCCTGGTTTAGTTTGTTTGATTCAATTAGGGCAATTTTGACATTTTCAGAGCACACAAATAAATGCATTAATTTGGGCGGAGTCTCCTACTTTATGGACTTTTCTGGCCTCAATGGGTCATATTTATACTAAACTGAACTATACCTGCTTTTACTCTATGTAACACAATAAATTAACAGTGTTAATTTTGTGCATGACATCACAGATTGCCATGTTGATCTTTTGGTTCCCCTCATTTGGCTGTTATATCATCGTCCTGTGTGGTATTTGTGATGGGTTGATTGGCTCTTCAGCCTTTTCAGTTTCTCGTTCTTTTTCCTCTCGCCCAGGATGTGATTGCTGGCTACACGAGAACTGCGGTTGATCTGTTAGCGTAAGCCCGCAGAATACTGTTTAAACCGGAATTCGTGTGCAGCACTGTATCCTGATGTGGCAAAGCGTGTATGTGAGACTGCATTTGAGGTAGATGAGGGGGGTTCGCGTAGGGTGCTTGCCTTGGCTGGGCCATGTGGTTTAGCAGTCATACCCACCCCTAATAAACAGGCATGAATATGATTATCTTACCTTCCTGAAATGCAGTTAGGATGCAGAGTATGTTTCTTTTTTTAAATATCTGTCAGAAAAAAAAGAAAGAAAGAAAACACAGTGAAAGTAGATTCAAGGCTGAAGTGGTTATCCACACTTGTGACAAGGTGGTGATTGATTACATTAAGGCCTCACCTGCAGTAGTCTCCCTCTTAATCTGTCTTTCTTTCAAACACACACACACACACACACACACACACACACACACACACAGACGCGCATGCACGCACATGCACACATACACACACCATGCACACAATGTTACAAGTCACCAGTCAGGGAACAATATCCTGCTCAGAAGACCCTTCAAGGCACACTCTCATAAATCACCGAGACAGAACCACCACCCTCACTGTCAGCATGTTAATATGCACACTCACACGCTCGCGCCCATGTGTTCCTCGTGACGAACATTCATTCACTCATGCTACCTGGCCATTAAAGTGTGTTGGTTTAAAGACGAAATAAAGAAATGTCTTGAAACTAAACCCAAAACTTGCCCTTGGACACATATCACCTGTGCTAAATCTGTCTGGCCCTGCTTGAAACGTTCCCCCTCACAACAGCCGCTCTGTATCCCCTCTGCCCCAGCCATTCTTTAGTGACAGGGTGCAGGGATGAGGGGATGAGAGGCTCTGAAGGGCGAGCCGAGCGATGGATGAAAGCCCCCTGCTCGGCAAAGGACCCAAGGCCCTGTGTCCTGTGCAGGTGGCAGGTGTGATCTGGTTGGGTGCAGAAGCATGAGGGTGAGGAAGAGGAGGACAATGAAGGTGTCTGTGGCCCTCATTGCAGCTGCAGGAGATTGGGAGGTGCAGGGCTGACAGATAAGATGGCCAGATGGACAGAAAGACGGAGGAAGGAAAGAACAACACGAGGAGTGCAAAGGACGGAGATGGGACTTCAAACAGCGGATTGTGCCCTCAGTGTGGAGAGACACGTTCTTGTCTGGCCTCAAGGAGGACGGATGCCACAAACAAGCCAGCATCAAAGTCTCACACAAACGTTAACCACTTACTTTTGCTCAAATCCACCGTGCTCCACTTATATCTGTGTGCATATTGATGTCAACCGCCCTCTCCGTGTGGATTTGTATCTATGAGACAGTAATCCTCTTCCCTCGCTGCTCTTGTGTGCAACTGTCCACAGCTCCCACTAAGACCCACTGATCTCTGCCACATGGCACTCCATCAAAGCGCTGATGGTCATGCCTCTCAGGACAAGTTTTGCCAAAAAAGAATGCACACATGCTGCTTATATATACCCCTCAGCGCCGAGGATAAGCAGCCGATGTAGGTCTGACGTAATTTTAGAACTGGTAGCATCTTAAAAGCTGCTCTCCGTCAAAGCACTCTTGTCTGAGCACGTGCGCACACACAGAAACACACACATACACACACATTTCCTACTTGCTCTATCGGGCCTGATTAGAGTGACAGGGGCACTTCCCATTGGCTGTGAGAATGGCCCTCTCCTTCCCGGGGCAGCCAATTTCCCCTACTCCAGAGCTGATAGGAAACTTTGATTGTCCACCGAGCTCAGGAGAGACAAAGACATTTTTTTCCCCTTGCAATCCACATATCGCTCCATCACATCTTTACTAACTCCCCACTTGCTCTGTCCTCTGCCATCTTTTCTGCTTGAATGTTTTCCTTTATTTCCATGAACTCACTTTCTGCTGTTGCAGACCAGTCCATTAAACTGGCACAGACTGCTTTGATGGGCAGGAAGCTTCACCTCATGTGGTGACATCTGCATCCTGTGATGCAACGTTGGCCTTTTGTCTCAGCTCAGAACTGTCTTCTGATGGCATGGCCACAATTCAGTATTACACTGGAACCCAGGTAGATTTTCCACCCCTTTTATTATTCATTTGCTGCATGTATTGGACAGAGAAATAATGATCACATCCCTGGAGAGAGTGTACAGGAAACAACACTTTCTCTGTTTTTTCTGAGCACACACTTCCTGTCAGAGTTCCTCTGATTTCCTGTCCAGCCATTGGGATTCCAAGCTGGATGTCCCCATTTAACTAGAAATAACAGCTGCCTTCTGGATGTTTTAGCACAGACATAATCATAAAATTCTGAAAAAGTTGGAAAGCAGAGCACAACTGCATAACATGCATATAAAAGTCAGTAATACATTCAGTATACATGAACAGCACAAAGTCACAATGGTCAGGTCAAAATTACTCTTGTAAGTGCAACACTTTGGATTTTAGCCACCGTTGCTAAACAAGTAGAAACCATCTTATCATTTCTTGGCACCCTTTGGAGCGAAAGAAAACCCTTCCAGCTTTTCGCCGCCGCTCCTACATATTCTAACCGCCAGGTGTCGCTATATAACAGACCAAGTCTTCCTTCCCCCGTCTCCAACCTTAACATCCCACTCTGAAGATACTGGGCTCTCCAACCTCCACACAAATCTCTCATCTCATTTATATTAAAGGTTTTTTTTTTTTTTTGTTTTTTTTTTGGCACAGGATTACGTGCCGCGCCATTAGTATAATGGCATCAAATGAAATGGCACATGCATGTTTATAAGTGCGCAGGGTCGACATGAGGTGGAAATAAAGCCGTTTGGGTGACTTTGTGTATGACCTTTTCGGAAAGCGAGCTAATCCCAAGCTATAATAGACTCTGGGGCCGATATGGAAAACTGCTGCACCGTTATCTCGGTTGTCTAGGAGACCATCAGAGCACCGGGGCCGGTGGAGATGCCATTAAAAAGGGAATGTGCGTGTGTGTGCGCGTGTGTCAGAGAGAAAGAGAGAGAGAGAGATGAAAAATGTTCTTTTTTGTCACAAGTGTCACTCATACACACTGCATTTAAGTAGTGCGTTTTCTTTGCTGCAGAATGGCCGCAGAATTAGATGATTCACTTCTCCGCAGAAGGTCAGTTAGAGCAGCGAGAGGAGAAGGCCGCACGCGTGTTTGGATTCATTCAGTCAAACGGCATCGATCCCATTTTAATAAAACTGTCGTAAACAGAAAGTCTTGATGAAATGGGCCTCTGTTCTGCATAGAAGTAAACACATCAGACAAAACTTACTGTGAGTTAAGTTTCTGAGATTGAAGCTGTCATGCGGTTGTTACCACTGTCTGACTCACAATTAGTGCTGCAGTTGAGTGTCAGTGTTGGATGGCCCGAAAAAATCCTTAGCATGAATATTTCCATTGATTTCAAGGGAATGTGAACCGCAACATACAACTTTCTAGAATTTTACACGATTGCGAAATGATTTAAAGAGGCTTCACCGATCATATGACAGTGATGTATGCTTTCATGCATGTTTATACCGTGCATTGATATGTAAATGATGTATACCTACAGCCTGGTCAATAAGCTCTCTCTAATGTCAAACAGAAAACATATTGGTGGTAACGTGTACATACTTCTCATTCCCTGCGCCTATCTGTCTCCATCACCCTCCTACCTCCCCTCACATGATGCATTAGATGCATTGAATGTATTTGTTGTGTAAGTTTGAAAAGGCGGCGATAATCTGGGAGTGAGAGATAAGGAACACCAATTTATTCAGCAGCACTTTGGACCCCGCTTCCAGCCTCGGTCGGTGCTGACACCCCCAGCAGTTTGCTGATAAAGATTAGGCCATTTATTATCTTCACAGAGAACAAAGATTGCGTGGTGCCGATGAAATATTACCCCTGGTAATAATCAGAAGGAGAAGGGCCCTGGCATCTAATGCAGTGTGCATATAGACTACTGTCGTCCCTGACGAAAACACAGTCTAGTGCAGAACATGCAGAACATGCAGAAAATTAAATTAAGCAAAAGTGTAGATAAACAAGAATGCAACATTACGCGGGACTATGTAAAATTTAAATGATATAAACGATCTTCTTTATAAAAGCTACATATGTCAATAATAATAATAATAATAATAATAATAATAATAATAATAATAATAATAATAATAATAATAATAATAATAATATACTAGCTGTTTTTGGGAAGACAACGAAATAGTACTATGTTTCTGGCTTTATAGAATGGATTTCATTTCGTAAGGCTTCTATTAGACTTCATGAAAAACCTGAGGACCTGACGAAAGCCATGATAATTATCAGTTGTCAAATACTGAGCTTTTTTTCCCAAAATGTTTTGCTCCAGTGAATTTAGGTAGTGAAACAAATGTTATTAATCCAGTCTTCGACATCACACCTTCTTCTTCTTTTATTCTCTGGGTTTTGTGTGCGTGTGCAGTCTGGGGAGCACGGGGACCGAGTTGCAGGGGTCCTCGCGCCCCTTGCACCTGCCTGGCTCTGGCGCTGCGCACGAGCCCAGGTCGCGTGCAGGAGATTTTAGGGGCTTTGCATGTTTTACAAAGTTGTTGTTACTTTGGGTTACAAAAGCGCAAAAAACGGGGGAGGGGGTCGTATTTTCCCCCCGTCATTGTGACATTTAACGCGGGGCGGAGGGGGCGACGCGGGGGGTGAGGCTCCAATAAAGCAAAAGCTTCTTAAGTCAATTATCAGCGAGGCTGTCAATCTTGCACACATTAACACTACAAAAATATAGGAATAAAACAACAAAAGGCCAACAAATATCATAAACAATGTGTTGCCTCCATGTATGTATTTACAATAAAACAATCTTTTAAACTGCGCACAAATAAACTGCATAGTTTATAATCGAATGAAGACTCAATACTGTTATTGTTATTATTAATATTAATATTATTAGTAGGAGTATTAAAATAACTGTGCAAATTTAATGTTAACTTAATTCTGGCCGACAGAAACAGTAACAATGCGACTCCGGAGGGTCAGGGTTACAGAAATAACAGCAATCTCTGACAAGTTATTGATAGGGTCGTCGGGTGCAGGTGGGCATATTCCTGCCCGTTTCTGTCCACCTCCCCGGGACCCGGAAGACGGGCTGTTGGCTGACGTGCCGTTACGTTGGTGTTGAAGTGGCCACTGAAGTTTTTGCTCATATTCGCAGAGGTTTGGACGCGGCGACAGCGAGACGCAGAGCGCAAAGCCACGGCACACTTTGCCTGCAGGGTAACGGCTTGGAAAAACACGTTTTTTTTCTCCGTGGTGTAAATCATCATCATACAGAGCGGGATTCATCCAGGCGCTTTGAAGAGAAAACAGTCTGGTTTTGCATCGTTATGCTTGAGAGAATAGGTGCGGTGAATCCATGGCTACGCTCTGAAAGCGCTGAGACCCTGCTCTCACACTGAAACAGGTAACGATTCAATAATATTTAATCTTTCATCTGTTTTGAGTTCTTATTTTTTGACAGTATGGATAAATATTTTTCTAACCACAAATGCATACGAGCGCTACTCTTTTAAATGTATTATAGGTCGCAATTGTGTAAATTAATGTCTACTGTTTGGGCAACGTTTGTAATTTTTTTTAGAACGAGATGTATTTGTATCGTCAACAAATACATATAACAGGTGAGAGGATACTCAATTAAATTCCGCAACAATATTTAAACTATACATATATATGAAAATTGAAGATATATAACAACTTTGTTATGTTTTCAAATTAATTTTAAAAGACGAAAAAACAAAAAAAATTGCAGCATAATATTACGCAAAATTTCGATGTGACGTAACTAAAATGCTAATAGATCGCTAATAGATAGAGGGCAAACTGTTCTGCTGGAAGACACAAGGATCATGAAATTTAAAGGAGCAAGATGTCGACGACAAAAGTGTCCATTGTCCGAACGACTTGACTAAAAAAAAAAAAAAAAAAAAAACCGTCAATGGTGAAGGAGAGACTTGGGGTCTCCGCAGGCATGCCGGGGCACCTTTTACTCACACCTGTCTTTTACCTGCCGTTTACATGAGCATAACGTTAGTGAGACTAGAAAAAAAAAGAGCTAATTATCATGACCATAAATAATGTGAAGGTTGGGAACAGACGCAATGGCCGTATGAACGCTGTTCAGGAGACGCGTTTGGAGTAATTAAATCATACTCTCACAAAGAACCCGAGTTTTGTCGTGTGTTTAGAATGAATGGTTGGGAATTACAAAAATCTTCTGCTATGTAAGCCCTGACCTGACATAATCTGAAATGTTATTATTCTAAGTTTAAACTGCTTAATTGGGAGCGGCTGATGCTGTCATGGCAGCATCCAGGCTCCTCTCCCTGCAGTTAGATGGTCTTATGTCTGGGTGCTTGTGTCTATAAAGCCCCCCAGCGCCCTGGCTCGATCTAATTAGCCGTGAGTAAAGGGGACAATAATGCTTCAGCTGGTTTGTGTCATTCTCTTCTCTCTGGCTCTGCTTATCTTCACAAGCCCCAGTATGGCTCTTCACCCCCTCCGTCACAAACACACAACCGTACCAAACAGAGAGACAGACACACACACACACATTCGCGCGGTCACACACCTCCACTCGGGATAATGATGGATGACCGTGCCCAATGCGAACAAACAGGTAGATAAAGCCAATCCTATTTAATAACGGCATGGATCGGAATGATAATCTTGTTGTTCATTAACCGCTGTGGTTGCACACTATTCCAGTTGTTGCTCTCCTAGCAGCTCAGGAGGTGTTGGAAAAGGGATAGAGCATTCTGGTATAGGATCCCATCCCCGGTGAAACAATGCAGCTGTGTCCTTGAGAAAGACAGAGAGAAATCAACAGCACCCCCTCTCTCGCTAACGCTCCATCATCCTTTCTCTTCTTTTGTTCCAACGCAGATACAAATGGGATTAATGAAGGTATAAATTACACAGGGCCAAATCCTGCTGAGTAATCCACTTGGTAAACATGCAGAAAAACAATGCAGCAGCTTTAAATGCGTGGAGCACAGACAGAGCAGAAAGGTGGTATTAAAGCAGATAAATGTTCTTTCACAGATCTCAAAACAAGAAAAAGGCTTTCTTTACGGAATTCAACCTGTGCCGTTACAACATCTTCTTTTTTGGATCATATCAATAATGCAGTTCAATTCTGAAATAACAAGAGATCTAAAAAATACTGTATATTAGCAACAATAAAAGCCTGCCATCCTGTCAAGTGATTTACTGGAATGTCTGTGATTCAGTTGGCTGTTTCACTGCTGCCCATCACGCACTAATTTGTTGGTTTTGGGAGCCCAACTCAGTGGCAAAACGCCAGTGATTTAAAGACTGATGACAGACAGTCTCTCTCTCTCACACACACACACACACACACACACACACACACACACACACACACACACACACACACACACACACACACACACACACACAAGCGTCGCCACGGTGACCTGCAACACCTGAATTTGTTCAGGTATCTAAATCTTAGGTATAACCGCCATCCCTCGCGATTCGGTGACGTCAGACCCAAGCAGGCGTCAGCAAGGCGGCCAGCCGAGGCTCCCAGCGACCCTCTAATTATTCCCTGTCAGTCAGTCACTCTCCCTCTCTGAGCTTACTGCAGTAACTACGAAATTAACTAACATTTTTTTTGGACACAAACTAGCCTATCAATTTTACATGCGTGCACACAAATAATTCATAGGTGTGCATGTATTATGGTTTTGATTTGCCTTAAGAGACACTCTGATGGTCCCCAGCTGGTTTTTCTCATAGGTGAGGCCTTGCGCTCATCCCTGGTGCCACGAAGTGAGGGGCCACGCTATTACTATGCAAACCGTATTTGATTGCGCTGTCCCAGGGACAAAACACTGTTTTCACAAGAAGAATGCGCAGCTACTAATTAAAGACAATTAGGCGCTCTGAACAATGGGGGCAATTTTGGGGCCATAAAACGACTCCTCCTCTGTTGGTTTAAAGGTGCTGAAGAAGCTGTTTATTTACATAACAGAAATATGCGAAAAACAACAGTTAGTTATTGTGGTTAATGTATAGGATCACCAGCAAGGAAAGGCAGGCTTTAATTTATTATTGTTATATTAGCTATGCGTCAGGGGCAGTTCAGCTTTTGTTAAAAAAAAAAAAAAAATCAGAATAGGCTCAAACAAATGAAGATAGTCTTTTCGTTCTGCATTCATTCTGATATTGTTCAGAGTGCAATCCACTTCATGTGAAATGTCTGCCTTTAGGCTTATATCAGCCGTTAAAAAGCAGATTATCAGGGGCCGATTGCTCATTCAGTGGAGAGAGAGAGAGAGGGAGAGAGAGAGAGAGAGAGAGAGAGAGAGAGAGAGAGAGAG
>BJFM01002691.1:41327-53732 GCA_016586285.1 Arothron firmamentum
CCCCCCCCCCTTTTTTTTTTATTAATCCATCGTTGCTTCAATGAGGGGCGTTATTCCCCGGAGAGGCTGCAGGGTGGGACTGTCATTCAGTGTAACGGCGTCGGTTACGTTGATGAGGATTTGTCTGAGGCTGCTCTTTTCAGCTCCAGCCAGCACTCATCCACATGTATTCATATTGACCAGAACTGTTTCTGTTTGGCTTTAAATGAGACAAAAGCTCAAAAACGCCCCTGACTCCCTAATAATGGAGCCATATATGCAAAACAGCTGCTCATTATTTATAGCCTTTTTTTTTTTTTTTTTTTGCATACAACTAAAAATACTCTTGGCGCACCATCAAAGAAGCAAAGCAACATGTGACTTATTTCTATGAAATTTTCATTTATGATTTGGTAAACATGCTGGTGCTCAGAAATGTCAGCCAGTGAAATCTTCTGCTTAGTTCGAGCTAATGTGTTGCTCTCAACAGGTCAACAGACCCCTGACCATGAAGAAAGAAGGAATCCAGACACGCAATCGTAAGATGTCCAGCAAGTCCAAGAGAAACAAGCGGATGGGGGACAGCTTCGATGAGCTGTCCAAATGCATGCAGGACAAGACGTCTCCTTTTGGTGGTGCACCAGGCCTCGCCAGCCACATGGCCCACATGGGTCACTTACCCCCGTTCTCCCACTCCGGACACATGCTGCCCACTCCCACGCCCATTCACCCCTCATTCGGTCACCCTCACCACTCTAATCGCTCGCCTGTCTGGGCCGAACCTCATTGAGGCCACTGCGGGACCAGAACTCCACTGCCTGTAGGACCCAACGCGTCGCCATTAACACTATAAATGGCCCTCTGCAATGCATTGAAAGCCGAGCTGACTTATTGTGTCATGTACAGCGGTTGGAGAGGAGAGGCTTTCACTTGGACTTGAAGGTCACCTCTTGCCTGACCTCGATGACGGGGCGCACCAGAGAAGGTCTTCAGCAGACTCAGTGACGAGCTAATGTGACGAAGGCTTTGTTTGTCCCTTCAGTGACTGATGGTGGCAAGAAAGGAATGAACAGAGATGCTTCTCCTTTTTGTTTTGCTTATTTTTACTAAGTCACTTTGGTACCCACCTCTTGTTGGCCCTGTAACAGGAGACCCAAAAGAGGTCTTTAAAAAGAACCGCTGTTCTCACCTCACGGCAGTCTGCTCACACACTGAGATGCATGTACTTTTTTGGTGCATAAAGCCTTCACCCAGCACCCAACAACCTATGTCTGGTGAAGACTACAGTACCCATAAAGCAGTGCTCTCCTTACATGCTGGATTGTACGCCACCACAACGCTCACCTGTTTTTAATAGACTCTTTGGAATAAATAAAAAAAAAAAGAAGCCGTAAATAGAGTGTTTATAAATGCTTTATTGCTATCATTGTTGTTATATTTGATGTTATAATTATTGCTACAATAATTTATTTTCACTCTTTAGCTTTCGTAAAAGACACATGGAAATGGTTATGATCATTTGAATTTCATGGTTATTATGTAAAATAAACACTGACCTGTCATAGATAAAAAAGTCCCTGAGCTGTATGTTTTTATCATTTTCCATCTCACAAAAGTAAAGGAAATAATGTTTAATACTAAAATAAAATCTGTCACTGCCTTGTAAGTCTTTTCGGCCTCTGTTCACCATCTTTCATGCACCACGTATTAGAGCAGCTTAAGCTCCCCTTCTAATGAAGAGTCATTATTAAAATCATAAGTAATATCAGATGCATCAAGGAAAGCTCTGTGATCCCTTGAGCATGGTAATGCTTTGGTCAGGCTCCTCCTCTATCTGTGATGGCACGTTGTTAAGAGAAGGCCTCTTTGTGGAGCTGAAGCCCTAGGCTGGACCATTCTACCCAGACAGCAGGCTCCAGAGGAGGACACCAAAGTCACACTCATACACATGCACATAGCCAAAAGCTCAAAAAACACACTTGGGAAGAAAAACAAACCCCTAATTTACACCCTTATTTAACCAAGCAACCCATGAATATTTCTTTTATAAACTGCAAGAGGCTCTAATTTTATAAGGCCCAAAGTGTCAAATACTGAGTCATGGGTGCAGTTCTGCAGCAGCCATTTTTGCTTCAACCGTACAGCTGTCTCTTGGCCACAGTGATTGGAGTGAGAGGAAGGACATCGGGTCTTTAGTAGGAGAGAAAGGAGGAAGGAAAGGCAATCAAGCGACCTGAGCAAACACATGGGGGTCTACTCAGACCCTCTGCAAACAGATGTGAGTGCAGCTGAAAGAGCCAGGAAGCAGGCGTCGACACTGTTGCTCCCTCATCTCGTCCTCTTTTTTTTTTCTTTGGCTTTGCTTTTGTTTCTCTTCTCAGTCTCCCTTGTTCAGCTGTCTCATTTGTTTGTTTGTCTTTTATTTTCCACCATATTTTCTCTCCTTCCCTATTTGGCCCATTACCTTAAAACTTTAAAAGAACTTGGAACGGGGCGGCCGCTAATGAGTCCGCGCCATTAGGGCCAATTTGAGGTCATCGTGGCTGAGTTCAGCATACCCTTACACACCCACAGCAAAAAACCCATCCCATTAAACAGCCCAGGCTAAAAGTGGACAACAGAACCCTCCACCCACTCACATCTGCTGGAAGGCCGTTCCCCTGGGACTTCTTTGCCTTGATCAGTTAAAATAAAAAAATAACATCCAACCCAGGATTTTAAGATGTTGAGTAGCTGGAGCAGTTTATTGTCAGCCTGTGACACGTCATAGGAATTAATTTGCTGCACAAACATGAACGTGGAGACCTGCGGCAGAGTCTGACCGCTGCTTTCCAGGGGAGGGTGGAATCCCCTGAAACACTTGCTGAACACCAGTGACGATGATTTCCAGTAAGTGGTCCAGCCATCTGTGGGTAGTGCAGTGTAGTGTGGTGCTGTGGGTGCTGGGCCGTGTACAGGCCACAGGTCCAGCGGGTTTTGTGCTGCTGCATTGGCTGCAGTCAGTGAGCCCAGCTGAGCCACGCTTGGCTCGACTCCCAGAGTCTGAGCAGGGGGGGGGGGGGGGGGATAGGCTGGAGAGAGCCAACGCTCTTCAATGAGGCCCTCTGGAGGGAAGGGGCAGACGTCCCAAAAATAATGCAGCAGTTTGCCAGGTTCCTGACGCCCTCAACGCCACGCAAACACATCTGCAGACAAACAAGCGTGTGTATACAAGCAGACAGCAGTTGACAAAGCTTCTGATAAGTGGTGGAACAGTGCTTGAGGAAAGGCAAGGCGGCCTAAGAAGACATGACACGCACATGATTCAGATGCTCGCTCTCGTAATGAATGCTTGGCTTAGTGGGTTGGGCGTCAGCACGTGCCACCATCGCTGTGCCATTAGATTCTTAGAATCACTGTAAAATGAGGGTTTTGTACTCTCTGTGCCTCACCAGCAGCTACACCAAAATGAAATATCCCCTCCCAACTCACATCATGAATTATGGGACACCAAAAGAACCATAAAGTAAGATGTTACTTATCTTCACCATCAAAGTGGCGTTCCACAGAAATGATAAAGAGGAGAGATCCCAGATGCGTCAGCAGGGTGAACGTGGTGACCACCTAGATCAGAGCGCCGAAAGGTTTACGACTTGAACCTGGAACTGGATGTCTCTACTCATCTCCACTCCCTAACCGCTTTTCTTTCTCCCACTCTTCCGTTTGTCCTCACCATCCTCCCCCCCACCACGGCGCATTCCCTCTCTGAGCTCAATGTAACCTTCCATCTCTTCAGTTTTATCCTCTCTACCCCCTCCCAGTACTCCCACTCTTTTCTCGTCTCCCACTCCTCCGGTGTATTTGTTTTTCTATCAAATTGAATTAGCGGAATCAAAAGGTATCCCGGCCATCCCCTCACAAAGTTGAGTTAGGGAGAGAGACATGGAAGATGAAAGGAAGTAGAACACGGTTCAGATGCAGGTCTCTTTAAATGCGTGTTGTGCTGGGGGTTGACCTTTGCCTGAGCCCAACAAAAAAGAGTATCCCTCCTTCCTCAGAACTCTGGAAGAATATTATGGCTAAATGACGGGACGTTATTTAGACTGAACTATGTCTATTACTGCTTTTACAGTTGATGATGTGTAATTGCTGGTTTGTTGTGAGAAAAAAAAAAAACACTTCTTGTTTTGCTTTACTTTAACTAGCCAACTGCAATATAACATGAATATGCAATTTTAAGAGCTGCAATTGAACTTCCTCTTTTAATGGATCATGAGAAATTCATAGAAATAAGCCCCTGACAATCACCACAACCCTCTGTTTAGGACTATTTGTAGAAACCATGTGACAGTCGAGCAATTCTTCACACTTTGGATATTAATCAAGTGTGTCCACCATGCACAGTAACCATTCACTGCTTTGCGCCAGCGCCACGGGCAGGAAACCACGCAGCCTGAATGCAACATCTTATTGAAGTCACAAATTAGTTCACTACACCACACCGCACTCAGGTCCGTCTTATTTTTCACAAACATTGGACGGCTGTATGTTATAGCTGCATACCAAGCTTGATTGAGGGCATGATTTTTCTCTAGGAGTAAAAAAAGAAAAACAGGAAGTGAGAAGTTTGAACAGGAAGTACTTATGTTCTACTATTAGCATCAATTAAGAGCATAGTGGTCTGACAGAAGCAGTATTAAGATTGATTACACGAGGTAGTACGATAGGTTAACATTCTGTAACTTAAAACTGACGGCCACATTCACTCTGCCACTGGCTTTGTTAGCCACAAATACAAAAGGTATATTTATTTTTGGGGATGTTTTAACTTAAAAAAAAAAAAAAGATTTTTGATGCACACAGTAGATGTAACTATTCAATCTCTGATCATCTTTGGATTTACATTTGTTTTGTGTATGAAGTATTAAACTCAATTTGCTAAGAGTGATATTTTCAAACATTTTTCAAAATTTAAAACAAGATAGTCCTTATTGCTATGATTTGTGGTTCAGGAAAAATATAGAGTTCAGTAATAATGTTACAATAATGTTACTGTCACATTGTAGTCTCAGATGATTATCAGCTTTATTTTGATGTTCTCTTGCCTCACTGTACCAACATGAATGTGACTGGTGGCACTGCAATGAAACCAAAAATTCTCTTATGAAATCATCTAAACAAAGTCATTTACATTATATATTCTTTTGTAGAACAACCCTGTGAAACAACAGGGTGTGGACATGCAGAACACCCCCCTTAAAATCACCCAGAAAAGGAGGACAGTCTCCTCTCACCTGGGACAGAGAGCATTCAGGAAGTTCACCAGGGACAGGTAGTGTTCGGCTCACATTCATGCCGTCTCCTGCTCGGTGGAGGCCCTCCTGCTCACTTGCTCTCTGACAGACAAATTCATCCCCACTGTCTGAAAACAAATGGGCCCATTCATCTGGAGGTTCCCATTGACAAACAGGGGGAGAAGTACAGCACTAATGCCTGGAAGGGCTCAGGGGAGTGGGTGTCTGGACCTGCGATCCTCTTCCGCACCCTTATCAGCCCCCACCCTGCTCCACTTGCTTTCACTGGTGGGTAACTGGAGACAGACATGTGTGGGGGAGTTGAGGGCACCTTGGCAGGAGGCCAGGAGTGAGAGGATGGGACATCGATGCCTTCACCTGCATGGATCCTCTGGACAGTCCCACAGGGGTTGATGACCAGACAGAGAACAGCGGGACTGTGGAGTGCACAGATGCCCACAGAGACATGCCATGCTCTGCTCTGCTCTGCTCTGAATCTCAATGTATTCCAGCCACTATTGTGGGGTAGTAATGGTTGCTCAGTGAATACAGTGACAGAGCTGCCCTAAGCTCACTTTAAATTCTGTCTTCCTTCTGTGTCAATATTACTGTATGCACTCTCACTATGCTTTCCTCTATTAGAATAAACAAATACTAAGTCCCTTTCTTGAGGAAAATCTTATTTCTGATTTCAAAAAATTGTCAGTTAAGCCTCTAATACACATTAAACTGGTCATTTTTACATGCAAACATTCGACAGGCTGAGAGCATGGTGCAGTCTTCAGTTTGAGTTTTTACAGTTTATCAATTTCTGGACTGAAGTCATGCAAACATGCAACCGTAGCACACTAGATGCCACAAGTCGGCACAAACTGAAATTATCAGGGTCATCACACCCACATCGGAGGCCTATCAGTTGAAGATCGGTATGAAAAATGCCTTGTGCTCACTCATTGGCTCAGTAGGATGTTGCAACCCCAGCACCCAACTGGCCCTTATCTCTCTGGTGCAGACTGCACAGCTTGATATGCATCTGTCATATTTGTCAGAAAGAAAAGACACTGCAGTGAGAGCATGATGAGTCAAAAACAGGCCAGGGACATATGTAAACCCACTTCCCTATAATTTCTGCGTATGCACGATAAAATGCATGTGTCTGTTGACTCCTAGCTTATGAAGAAGCCCAAGATGTACACTGCAGTTTCTTTTGCACAAGGGTATTATGGTGTAGTTTACACCTAGGACCACAGGTTTGTGATGTCCTATATAAAAATATGAAGAGCAGATTGTCATCATTCCATCAAGATAGCAGAGAAGCCTGTCCTCTTGTTGTCCCACCAGGACTTGCTGCTGTGGCTAGCTGAGGTTCTGACGCTGTGGGTATGACTCTATCTGAGACCTATCTGCTGCGATAAGAGCTGGGACAAAAACAGCAGTGCAACATGTTTGCCACCAAGCTGCTCACAGCACTGAAGGGTACTAAAATAGTCAGTGAGAAAGCAGTGTCATATTCAACTTCTCTATGGGGCTAAACCACTATTAGCTTAAGAAAAACAGTCTTAGTAGGAGAAACAGATCCTTCTGTGCAGCACATCTACTCGGAGCCAGTGCTGTTCTCCAACCAGTTGTTTTTGGCAGCCATTGACGTGGCTTTGTACTCTCAGAACTGGCTGAGCAGTTACGCCACTGGTCTACAACAAATATGGGAATTGGGATTATCGTGACGATGAACACAGAAATATATCAATGACTGCCCTGTGGTGTTGGATTCTCCAACAGAAGAATTCGGAGATCTGAGGAACAGGAGTGTTTGGATTGCAACACAGGAAGGAAATTTTAATCAAAGGGAATGATTCTTGAGCTAGTAAGGCTGGGAAAATATTTATACATGTAATAATTTAATGGCCATATGGAGGTTCTCATAGATTACGTACATATACTGAACCTGTAGATGCACCAGGCATTGTATACAATATTTCCTATCAGATTTCTACAAGCTTCTGACTAATGAGCATAAGGTTTCATCAAGACGTGTGTGACATCTGTTCCCTTACTCTGGTTCTACTGAGCCATTGTTTAGCTGATATGCTGCATCCACGCCACAAATTGACTTTTAGCCTGCCAAACTATCGTTAATCAGCATTAACACACACTCGTGCAAACACATTATGCACCCATGCACCGATGCATGCACGCGCACAAATAGAGAACATCTAATCCAGCTAATCCACACTGTCGGCTAAACAACTGGTAACACGGTTAATCAGCCATGTAAAAATAAAGAGCAAAACCAGACCGACTGATAGAATTATTCTATATACCAGTATGATTAAAACATTTAGCCGCTGACATGGTTCACTGGACAGCGTGGGGGGAGGATGGGGTGCACAGTAACACATGAAAATTAATTAAAAGTCAGTGATGTAAAGGCTTCATTCAATTACGGGTACAAACAGCAAGCTCAGTAACACGATAAGTGGCGCATACAGACACATCAAATTATCTTAGAAGAAAAATACAGACTTGGGGAGCCACTTTGAATCAACTTAAAAGGCTGGACATACTTCTTGAAACAGGAGACACTTTCTCTAAACAAGGGAAGCACTTTCCTCAAAGACAAAAATGAACAGTTTACGACACGCAGAATTGCTAGCAGGACACAGTTCATTTGACCTCAGGTCACTTCCCAACAGCCATTGCTCCTGACGTATGACATCATGGGATGGGAGGGGGGCAGGAGGTTGCAGACCAAACTATGAGTGGACAAAGGCAGAGAAAGGCCCAATGAAACAAAGGAAAAGTGTGGAGGCTGACAGACAGAGCTCTCTGATTCGTTTCCTTGGCAGGATGACAAAATTGTGTGGAATGCAACGGAGAGGGGAAAGAGAAGTGATCAAGAGCTCAGCAACGAAGAGAGGGGGAAAAAATAGATGACAGACGAAGGGGAACGAGGTTGGCTGAAGAACTCAGGACAGCCGAGCCTTCATTTATTCATTTCCCCTCTGCTAACAAAACGTGTTTCGTCTCTCCTGTTACTGTCTAACCAAAAACTGCACAGCAACTGTTCATCTTAGTTATGGAGAAGGCACCCTTCGGGTTCGGTGAAGGAATTCAACAAACACGGGCCCGTGCACCGCAGTCAGACCTGGTAACTTGAAGAAAGAAGCTATCTGTATATGTCAAAACATACTATATACTGTATGTGACCGATGACACAAGAAAGGAATATACAAACAAATGCATTAGATACACACAGTACTGACTACACACAACAATACACATGCACAACAGAGCGGAGAGGGCAACTGGCCTCTGGCCGTGTCAGCCACATTTCACAGCGGCCTATCATGGCCAGATGTACCCGGCCTGCGGCCAACCACTGCTTATGCTCTGTGTAAACACTACCACCTCGCTACACGGATGCACAAACACACACACACACACACACACACACACACACACACACACACACACACACACACACACACACACACACACACACACACACACACACACACACACACACGCACACACACACACACACACACACACACTCTGAGTGCCATCCAACACTTAAACCCAGTCACAGGCCTTGTGATTAATGGAGTGTGAGCATTAGATATGACAGCATTACTAAGCCTCTGTGATAAAGAGCCACACACAGCCACTCTGTTTCTTTTTAGGCTGCTTTTGTGTCCATTCATTTCCCCCTGACTTTGGACTCCTGTCAAGCCACCTAGGCATTTCGCTTTGAAAAAGCACCTTGGCATAATGCTTCATTTTTAATTTGACAGTGATGAAATGCCATGCCTTGCTAAAATCATTTTAATACCTCTATTATGCCTTGCGGGCTCTAAAATGAATGCTGGCAGCACATCTAAGATTTAAGGACACACAGAGTATCAAAGAACACTGGGGTGATTAACGGGCCCGAAACATATGTTCAAGGTTCTTGGAGTACTTCAGCAGGTTATTGGGCCGAACTGTCTAGCTCGGACTGTTCCGTCCGGTCTTCTGTGCAGACAGAAGCGCATCTCCAAGACGCCGCTGCGCTCAAACACTGAACTGCTGCTTTGTGTTTACACAGTGCTAAGTCAGGTCATGAGTCATTTGCTCAGTTATAAAAGAGTTCAAATGTAGTTTGGCTTCATTATATGCCCATCATGTGACAGCAGTCACACAGAGTGCCCCCCTCCTCAGCTCCGTAGATCCTCTTCTTTGCTCCGTAACCTCCCATGCCCGTCTCTATCCCCTGCCCCCCCCCCACCTTCCACTGGCGCCTGTACGGTTAGTTAGGGGTTGCCACAAAACATCATGTGACAAACAAGCACACACATACACATTGCCAAAAGTGCACATGCGCGGGCAAGCGCTCACACACCAGCAGATGCATGAGCACGCAAAAGACTAGCACCAACACATCCATTCGTCATTCTCCCTTCCATTGACTTTCATGTGGGCTGAGCTAAATGAGCAGCGGAGCGCTCTGACAAAAGGATCCATTGTGCTTGTAGTGTTAAGATAGTGTGTTCATAAGTGTTAGTCCCAGCAGTGGCCAGACGCACCTTGAGGCAAAATATTATGACTTTAATACTTAATGGTAAAGCTCGGGTTAGGGCATTTTAAAAAGTGAAATAATGCTCCTCGAGATTTAGAGTTTCCAGCATATTTCAATGGTTTTTCCTTTGATTACTTATTTGATTAAGACGTCAGAGAAAGTAGACAGCTGGGCTTTAAGTTCAAATTTATATAATTTTTCAAAGTATAAGGAAATATTGACAATTAAGAAGGAAATTTTACATCATCTAGTCAGTTTACTAGAAAACATCTTTCGATTATCTTCTTATCTGGGCAACTTGCGGCGTCTGAAACTCAAGACTCTACTAGTTTGGCCTGTTCTAGAAAATTTAGGAAGCCATCAAGTCAATGCTGGAGTCAATAGGTGACAGACAAAAGAAAGGAAAGACAGAGCATCAGAGCATCAAGAGACATATCAGATTTCTCCTGCTCAGTTATTTCATGACAATGATTTGCAGGGACCCAATATTTTTCTGATGATACACAATATGAAAACTGTTTTTCAATAGACCCAACAATAAAAATTAAAAAAAAACCCCAACCACATCACCTTCCTGAAAATGCAAAATAGCAATCTCAGCATGTCTTTGCTGTAGAAAGTCAGAAACAAGCCCTCTATCGTTACCATGACAACCAGCTTCAGCACTCAGTCTTAAAGAGTGATCATGTTTCAGTTAGCATTGAGTAGAATTGTTAGCTGATGGTGGCCATGACCATGTTTTATTTATATAGTGCCTTTACAATAAAATTGTGTCTAGGTGCTTCACAGAGGCAGAAACCCAGAGCCGGAACCCCCAGCTAAGCACAGGGGCAAGGAAAAAAAACTCCCTTTTAACAGGAAGAAACCTTGAGCTGGACCAGGTTTACAAGAAGGAACATCCTGCTGAAAGCCGGCTGGATAAAGGAGAAGAAGAGGGGGAAAAAGACTGAAGATGGTTTAGAGAAGCAAGTGCATCAGTGTGAAAGTAGTGGAGTTTAGGTGTCATAAGCACAACAGAAACACTACTTTAATTTTAGAATATTTATGTGACCTTTCGCTAAACAAAGGACCCACCACCTGTTTGAATCACCACACAGGCCAGCGATGCTTCTCTGTACGTCCTCCAGCACTTCTGCTGTCCAACATTTTTTCCCCCCCCCCTCTTTCTTCTTGCTCTGCAATGTCATCTCAACACTAATCCAGTTCAAATGTAAACAGGCTTAGGTTTTCATTCCTCACTTAAACCGTATCAAATGTATCAAAGCAGAGGCTCAGTGGTGTCCTTGCTTGCACAGGGGTCATAATGGGGCCATGCAGGGCCACACAGTCTACTCAATTAGTGCCAGAGCCAGTTAGTCTGTCTGACCAACACGGTATGCTTCTCTGCCTCCAAGTGTGGCAGAACGCACGTCAGATACAGTAGGCTATGTGTTGTTAGCCTGCGGAATCCATATTGCAGGATCATGTGTGAGTGTGTGACTGAGAGTACGGGCACGTGCTGGGTTAATACGTAGGTCACTTCACGGTTGTGAGGGGCATGGGTGTGTGGATATACTAGTGTGCGCGTGTGTGTGTGTGCGTGCGTGTGTGTGTGTGTGTGTGTGTGTGCGTGTGTGTGTGTGTGTGTGAGAGAGAGAGAGAGACTGTCTGTGTGTCTGGCAGAGACATGGAGTCTGAAACCAGCAACAACCAAAGGGGAAAATATGCAAAAGGTTGTCTGCAGGCTAAGAACAATCATGTAGTTTGTTTCTGCAACAACGTTTTTGCTGTGGTCATGTCAGCAGCCCAAAAGGACATAGCGAGCATGAATATTCTTTTATATTTTGACTCTGAATATAGCACTGACTTTTCTGTCCATTAATACACTTCATTAACTAACCAAAGCTTCTTCGGGCTTTACATTACTATCAAGGATGAGTATCTAAATTGTCACTAGTGCATCTAATTCATCACAAAGTCACACCATGTTACCAAATAATTTACAAGTTTAAAACTGCATATTTGTTGCTGATCAACATCTACTTTTGTGCCCATTGTTGCACAATAATTTGCCAATTTCTAGTTTTCCCTAGGGGATTCTACTTTAGTTAACCCTATTATAAAACTGTACTATGTACACTTTGACCCAACTGTCGCATAGGTAGAGCTTACATATGTGGGAAAGCTCCCATTATCTTAGTACATCACAGAACAGGAGTAAGAGGAAAAGGGGTCCTGGGAGAATTTTATTGCAATAAATTATCTTATCAGCAACAAATATCTCATTACCCACATTTTTAAGCTGATGGTTTCCAATCAGAGGATGTGTCACCGCAGTTCACACCCCATTTAGAATATTCCCCAAAGAATTAAAATCGACACTCTTTATACTATCATTATAACGTCCTTTCTTGTTGAATTGGTACAATGGTGGCGATTTAACTGATCAAATCGTTTGTATCATTGCATTCGACATACGTTATAAGATCGGAGGGTCCCTGAGGGACCCTGGGCCCATCTCAATCCCACATCCATCCATCTTCCTCAGGCACTCAACTATCAGACTGATCCTGATCTGGGAACCCACCCTTATCTGATCCTCCACAGTTCCCTGGG
>BJFM01002691.1:76079-88449 GCA_016586285.1 Arothron firmamentum
CCCCCCCCCCCCCCCCCCGCCCAAAAAAAGCTGCTACAGCAAAAAGGAGATAGAAGATGAGGCGATAGATGCTAGAGCCACTAAGCCAAGCTGGTGCGTTCTTTTATGTTGTGTTGGTACAGAAAGTGGAGCGGTGCACGAACCGACATGAGCCCTGATAAAAATGACCGTTGCCATGTGGTCTCCTACCATCAGATACCCACCCAGAACAGCAGATTAGGCTGAAAAACACCTTAAAACCAGATACACTCTGCACTGCAGAGCTGATAGAACCTCTACAAGTCAGGGTTTTTAACCTAAATCCCCCAGGTGAAAGGCTAATTCCTTCTCCACAGTGACCACAGCGTATTCTACCAGGAACATTTTTACATTTGGTCATGTTTATGTTAAGTTTACCATCAGTTTCTTTGCTCGAGTACTGAAATCCGCCAGGGAAATGTCGCACTGAAATGTGGAAAGGTTGAATAAAAAGCCGCAAAAAGCTTCTAAGACAAATTAGATTTGCTTAGTTGCCTCAGCCTCAGTCTCTTGGCCTCAGTGTTTGGAATTAATTTTTCACATTGCCACTGCTATTCCCATTCTGTCTTCTTCCTCTCTCCTCCTCTGGAGCCTTATCTGATGGTACCCGTGGCCCCTGTTATTGTTTATATGGGCTCACATGTATTTAAACATGAAAACATACATGGTTGCATACACACATAAACTATTAAGCTGTTTTTTTTTTTTTCTGATACTGGTAAATTGGTGCAATGATGAGTGGATGTTTTTAAAATCAATTTTAAATTTAATACTCTTTCTGGCCTGTATGGGTTTTCTCCAGGTTTTCACATTTGCCTCTTTTTTAGTAATCTTTCTAAATATTGCATTATTCAGGCTATCTTAGCTTTGCTATGGTAGAAATTGATTTTAAATCAGTATAATAAACTACAAAATAGACATTTCCAAACACCATTTGTACAATTTGCCTATATTAATCTTCACACCCAGACGTCTCCATGATTCTTTACCACACGTAGTTCTTTGCATTTTCATTTATTTAATGAGGATGACATTTGTTTTCACCATTAACAAAGTAAAGGGGGGTGATAATTGCTGTGGCAGCAGCCTGCTCAAACCATTAGTTTGTTCATCAGTCCCACTTCATTTCCCTTATTCTGGTTTGTGAGAATGGCTATTGTGCTCACTTTAAAATCTGGCCATTTGTTTTCTCAGAAAATTAGGTTACTTCTGCAAATTTACACTAATTCACTTAACTTGTTCAAACATCAGTTTGGAGCCATTCAGAAAGCCGTGCTGTTTGTTTAACATGCAACTTGAACTCGGCCCTTCCTTCACCCGCAGCTTGTCTGCCTCTCAAAGGATGGCTCGGGCCGAGGCGCACACCTTCCCCCCGTCCCCGTCCGGGATTAAAATCATAAACCGCCGAGGTTCTCGACCTGTGAGAGATACGGAGATGTGGGTTCGATTAGAATACCGCAGCGCTTCCTGGGGGAAGTTTTCACCTCGGTTCCCGCCCAGAAAACAGCTCCTCAATATTCTCACTGCCAACAAAGGCTCTCTATGCTTTGGGCGGCAGCGTCAGTGCGGCTTCCCCTGTGTGGACCCCGTTCTTTAAAACAAGCAACAGGGGGAATACGGTTCCCAGGGGGTTTGAGGAGCGAGAGTTGTGTATAGATTTGAAACGCTGCTGTCAACAGAGACGAGCCTTTTGCCCTAACACATGACCCCACTACTTCCGGGTCATGTGGCGAGAGCCTTCCTGAAGGTTATTCTGGGGGCCGGCGGTGTTTCACATGACCTCACACACACATCACATTCCTCAGCACTAATATCAAGGCAGCCATTTCTCTTTGTCCGGGTCTCCCACGCAAAACTTTCAGACATCACTTCCTCACCCGCGCCTTGATGACATCAGCCCCATGTCGGACCAAATGGGAAGGAACAATTATGACTGTTTAAAGTGAGGCTGTGTCACCGCGACAGGGCTAATGTCAACAGCTGAGTCACGGGGGTTAATGGCAATGGTGGGCTCAGTGGTCTTGATTGTAGCTCCTCGTGAGCAGGCGTGACTGAAGATCATCATCATCATCATCATCATCATTACAGCGAAGGGTATTTGGAGATGAGCTCATCAGAGAGATGATGGCGCTCATTTGTCAAGTCTTTGAGGGGACACAACCCACAACCTTCTTTGAACTTCTAGGACGCAGCAGAGAGTTTGCGTACTGTGTATTCTTTAACTTTAAAAGATAAAGATTCCAGTTTCTTAAAGTCTCAATGATGTCTAGTTTCTTCAAACGACTGGTTGTTAGGCTTGTGCGTGTTCAGGGGCGGTAGCGTTTAAAGGGTGGCGAAGCTCACATGATGTCCTCCCACAGCAGAGAACGCTCCACTTCCCTAAAGCTATGACAGGAAGTATACAGTCTTGGGACAGACTAATGAACAGTCATTACGCTCTCTGGCTCTGCTGGCTCTCATTTGTCCAACCAGCGTGTGAACATGGAGCCTCTTGCCCCCTGGCAGAGAAAGAAAGTCATATCTGCACTTTATTCATTATTCTGCGCAAGTGATAGGCCTCTTTTCCTATTTCTTGGCTTTTATTCATTTTAATTCACCCACCGGTCGAGCCAGTTCCCCGGCCATTCCGCCCTCCCCAGACTCTATCTTTTAATTCTCCCTGTTTGGGCAAGCTGAATGAAATATTAAGGAAATAAGAAACTGTATCTACAAAGTTTCCTGGGCGCCAAATTGGTCACATTTACAGTCTTTGAAGTTAAAAAAGAATAAAATAATAATCCACGCTGCACAGCTTCAGAGTCCCTGCCATGCTTCTGTTAAATACGTGAACAAGTGGCGTCGTCAAAGGAGCCAATCAAAGGCAGCTTTTCTTCAAAGTAAAACACTGTCACTGACAGTTGTCTTCCAAAGTTAAATAACCCAACACTATTTGCTTCGACGGAAGGCAGCGTTCCGTCTATCTGTCTGAGCACCTGTTCCGTCTGAATAAAATGGGCCAGAGCGGAGAGAAGAAAAGACAGGGCGCAGACAACATGGCTACAATTGTTAAAGTGGGCTTGAGAGACAGCCAAAAGAGACAGAGCCACCAAAGCGGGCCAGCAGAAAACTCCCTGAATGGGGTGTGTGAGATGTGTGTATATTTAGGGGCGGCGAGGACAAGAGATGTCAACATTTTTTTCTTCCAAGTGCCCATCTCCATTTGCATAATTTCCTTTCACCACAACCAAAAAAAGGAAGGAGGGAGATGCTGGTACAAAAACCCGAATTGATGAGGAAACAATGGCGGCGTGAAGGGTCGATTTCTGGGGCCGAAAATTTCCAAAATGGTGGTTTAATATTGTCAGCTGAGGTTTTGCCACAGCTCGCTCTGGCCGCGGTGTTTGTGCAGTGTGACGTGCGTGTGCTTACGCTGTCATCAAGAACACCAAAGGAAATAATGGCTTTCATTTCGCTTGTCAACTTTGTTTGACTATGCTGAACACCCGAATTAAGCAGCTGCAGATAATGGCGCAGAGGATGTAGACGTATTGATGATTAATGATCACCCTCCCAAAGTTTTATTCAAATTTATGATTCACAAGAGACCAAGAAGGGACACAAAAACTGTTGACATCAGAGGGAACCAAAGTTGCGCTTGAAATATAACGCTAACTGGAAACATTTACAAACTGGAGGACTAATTAAAAAAGGGCACAAAGTTGCAGACGTGGCTGACAAAGGGGCAGGTGTAGGCAGTGAAGTGAGGGCAAATGAGAAAGATGGATGATGGATGGTGTTGATACAGGAGGCAGCAACCCTGCTTTATCTAGGCAGCACAAGCCCGACCTGCCTGGGTGATGGGTTGGCTGTCAGCCGTTTGTTTATGGACCACCGCGCATCTCCCATCTCCTATATGCCTCCCAAAGACTATAACTCAAAAACAGTCACTTCCTCACCGCTCATTGTCTGTCCGTCTCTATCTCTCTGCCTTATTTATTTCCCTACTAAAAAATGTATTTTTGTCTTCGCACGTTGGTTCCAGTGCAGCAGCAGACGAGAGGAAAGAGGGCATTTCATTTCCACCAGTTGACAGTTTTGAAAACGTATTCATTATGATGATTTTAACTTTCAGATATATCATCCAGAAACGTACGTCCACGGAGAAAAAGAGGGAGGAAAGCAGGCGGAAGAGAAAATTGAACCTAATCCAACCATATCCTCGCGCGTTGCACGCTTCTAATTAACGACTGGTTGGTTTATCAGGCTCTGACGGATGATTGCTGTTTTTAATCATTTTCTTTCTCTACACGGTTTCTTTCTCTCTATCGGTTCTTCCCACTCTTATCATCTAACTCCCTCCTCACGCTGTCTCCCGTCACATCCTTTCTCTGTTTTAGCGCCTCCGTTTCATCATGTTTCTCCTGCAGTTGACGCACCAGATGTATATGTTTGAAACAAAAACTTATTGTTAAGGAATGTATGAAGCGTGATACTCCAAATTGTGAGCAGGGAGGATTTTACCACTTTCAACCTTCTCTTAATTTGAAGAACAAGAAGGCATCACAATGGTGACCTGTGCTGTGGTCTGCAAAGTCAACCAAAATTAGTTGTATGGGAACAAAACAACGGAGTCAGCTTTTATGCTTCGTATACAGCACAAAAAGGATATTGTCAATATCAAAATAGCTAATTTACTACAATCTTCGGCAGATGATTTTCTTCTCCACATGAATTTTGAATGGTTAATAATTATGCCTGACAGACGATTAAAATTCCTAATCAGATTAATCACAGGGTAGCTGTGGATTAATCATAAATTCCAATTTTCTCTATTTAGTGTTGTGGGGATTAAAAGATAATTGACAAAATGCGACTAGCCCCAGCTAGCACGTGCTTAGGATTGAGATGGTACTTTAAGCTCGTTGTGCTTTGATTAAAAGGAAACTCTGTCCTGCAGTGTGTACAAATAACTACATAACTAATTTATTGTTCCCTCTTTGTTTTTTTTTGTAATCTAACCCGTTGAGTGGGCTGGCATGTTTTTCGTGTTTTAGCTTTTTTTTTTTTTTAATATATATATAAATCATTTTCTTGGCCTGGCTTACCTCCATGCTCCACTGCCTATTAACTACAGTGTTAGCGCACAGGTTTCTCATGCGTTTAAAAAAAATAAAGAAAAAGCATGCATTAATTCCATAAAGTAGTCATCCTGCATTTATGTGTTAGGTCCTCCTCATAATGTGTATTCTTTGCAAATATTTGCACTTGTTTGAATTAGCTGCTATCTCCCCCTTACAAATTTCATGCATTAGCATTTTTGACAAACATTGAAGATTTTCCTGACATTGTATGTTTAAATAAACAGCTTCATTTGGATGGTAACCATGTTTTCACTTCACTCTCTGGCTGAAACCTATAGTTTATTGTAGTGGTAGCCAGAACTGGCATGCTAGTTACCTAGCGATGGCCAATCATTTCCCATGATACCACATAAGAGTTTTCCAATAAACAAACTTTGTTTAGTTTTTATATAAGGGTGTTTAATTCGATGAAAATATGGAAATAAAACATACATTAAAAATGCAAATTGCCCCTTCAAGCAAGTGTAATAAATATTTTTCTTGCTATAATAATAAATGGTGGGTAAATAAATGAGAGATGATGGGCAGTTGACGAAGCCGCTGCTGCTTGGTGCCTCATGTTGACAGAGGCTCATCAAAAGGTGACATGGAGCTGTAATGCTCACACTCAGTCACCTTTTTGACTTCGCATGATGCTGGGCCGGGTGATTCAATGTCACCTCCCCTCCTTGTGGTCAAGGTGTTTTTGAAAGTGGGGGCTGTTATCTCTGCTCACGAGGTCACTCGCTGCTTTGCTGAGGGTATTACACCGTCCCGGCCAATCCCAGGGAGCTGAGCAGCGTGTACTTGTTGGTTGCTGGTGGGTGGGCTATAACTCATCTCCAGAGAGGGATGAGGCCTTATCTTAGTCCCTCCACAGTCCTGCCTCTCTGCTGTGTGCAGAAAAAAGGATTTTCCTGCTTCACCATTGTGTGAGTTATAGTTTGGCTTAAGACTGTACGTTGGTGCATTGAGAGGAAGGGGGGCGGGACTTGATCTGGGTTAATAACACTTTCCGTTTTAATAACTGAAGTTGTGTCTGCTCATCCTCATGTGAGCAATAAGGAAACAGTAAATTCTTTAACCGCCTGAAGGGCATCATTACGGCTGAGTTTGACAGCTGCACGCACCTTCATATGCACATATGCACACCCCCACACCCACCCACCGCTGCCTTCCACATTGCTTTCCTCTGTCATCTTGGCCTATCAATCAAAAATGTATTAAGTCCGGAGTCGAGGCCGATCAAAGGCAGAATTCCTGGGAGGAGAGCAGATAAGGCCTATCTCATTAATAAAAGCTCCAGCATCATAGGGGCCCGCGTGCCTCGCCACACCCTGCCTTTGATATCTAATTATCCATCCGTTTCATTCTGTCAGACAGGGAGGAGAGGAACGGCTCGCGGTGTCATTGCAACCAAACGCTGCAGCGTGCACGTGTACGTTTCAGTATCTGGGCAAAGGGTTGTACCAAAACACGGTGACACGCGGTAAATCCTATCTCGCCAAAAGTGGCACATGTAAACAAATGCAAATGACATGTTCTGGCAGCAAAGCAGGATCGAATTCAGCCGCCACTTCTCTGGAAAAGCCGCCTGAGCCCAGATGCAGCAGAGGATCTGGCGTATTTCACCGAGTCCCTCACTAAATGCTGCCGGGACTCAGCGGCAGCTTACAAATCTGCTGCTTAAAAAAATCCGCGAGGGCGACAGATAAGATAGCTGCGGATGAGGACGGAAACAAGATATTAAAACATCAAGGTACAATACTGAGGAAGGGAGACAATGGAGGGCGTGCAAGGGTTAAGAGGATTTTTTAAAGAAACGCTGGGTGAAGACGGATGGACAAAAGGAGGAGAAGAAATGAAGAGGGGAAGCAGAGAATGAGAAATGGGAGGGAGAGAAAGAGCAGGGCATTCTTTTCCCTCCTCTCCCTGGTTTTCTGTAAGAGTAGCTCAGGAAGATAAGGCTAAAAGGTCCGTCAGTCTGTTGTGGAACAATCCATTCTGTGTCTCTCCGCTTTCTATCTCTCTCTCTCTCTCCTTCTCAAGACGTGGCCTTTCTCTCTGTCTAATGGCACAACTCAGATTTCGAGCGATCCCTTTTGTGATACGGCTCATCTCTGGCGGTTTACTGACATGGCCCGCCCAATAAAACACAACCTGGACCCGCAAAGTCGAACATGGTGGTGAAAATTTTGCAAAGCGTCATTGTGGCTAATAGACAAAAACTGATGCGAGACCGTTCAAAGACACAGAAAAGAGCTGAAAATATGCCTTCATTTGGGCTAACTGTTGTCCCTAATCGCCTGCAGCAAAGCCGGGAGACACATACCAACCGAGGAGGATTTAGGAGAACAAAACCCAAAACAAACTGAGGCCCACGTGCCGAACAAAGACTCCAAAGTCTGCCTCCCCATCCTGTGTGCTTCTTTTAAAAAGCCACCTTCATCTCCGGCCGCTCCCGTTATGAAGTTGTTTTGTTTTTTTTTTCCCCAAGAAGAGAAAAGAGGTGTGTCAAAGACATGGGTCACAACGGAGAACATTTTTAATCCAATCACAGTGTCCTCATGCTTTTATTTTCTGTTTCATGGGATTAAAATTAAATGAAACGTAATAATAAAAAAATTAAGTTATGGTTGAATAACATTTTTTTCTCCTGTTTTAAAGGCACAGCTCTAAAGGCTGACAGCAAATCTACAAAGGCAATACCATAATTAAAGTCATAGAAGCTAATTAGGTTTTTACTTTAAAAGTGCATTTATACATTTCTAAAAGGCGTTTTGATGTAAAGTGAGCGCACAATGCCAAACATTCATTTAACATTATTTTAAAAGACCTTGGAAAGGATATTTTTTTCAATTCAAACTAATCGGTTTATGCTCCATCAGAAGTTGACAGTTAATCAGCAAATTATCATCTGTGAATATTCCCTTTCTCTGCGTCTCTGCCTCGCCGGCCTGTTGCAGGGTTGCTTGAGGCTTTGAATAACTGTCTGGTGCCAGCCTTCTTCACCCCAAGGCCTTGTGGGAGATGAAGTGGAGGTCAGCAGAGGTGGGGGCTGTTTTCCTCGTGCATGTGTGTGTGTGTGTGTGTGTGTGTGTGTGTACATCAGTTTACATTTGAAAGTGCACGTTGGCCTTGCCATCGTGACCATATTTAAACACACGGGAAAGTGAGAAACGTCGCATCGCATCAGAACCAGGGTCCGCGCAGGGGTGCAGGCAGCGCCACCCCTGCGCGGACCCTGGTTCTGATTTGGTTCTGTCGGCAGCCTTCCAGTGTTTTTTCTTTTATGGATCTCAGGACGCCTCTGCTATCACGGGGTAGGAAAGGGGTGACGGAAAGGTCAGAGGGGCTCCAGTAGACTGAGCCCCGAGGGTGAATCCTGGGGAGGGATCACAGAATGGCAGAGGAGGGGGAGTATCCCCCCGGAGCCCCTCCCAAATAAAAACAAACAAACAGAGAGGTCCTCTGATCTAATCTGAGCGGACCAAAGCCCTCCGCACACACGGCCCGGAGCAGCTACAACGCTGGACGCTGACTTCTGCTGCTCTTCAGCGCAATTCAGACTCCGCAAATGTTTCTTTTTTATTGTAAATAACCAACACACACACACACACACACACACACACACACACACACACACACACACACAGAAAGAACTAAATAAATTAGTTTATATCAATCCACTGCATTGAACCATAATTACTTGCAATTTTGTGTTACTGTTACTAAAACATTAAAAGGCACACTAACAAGAGATGTAGCATCAACAGCTCATATTTCCCTGTGAAGGTAACTGATATGTACGGAGTTTCTGCATGACACAGTGTTATATTTTTGTTGTGCGAAGCAGAAAACTTGAAAATTTGCTCCTTGAGTCAACATCTCTTTTCTCTCTGTTTGACCTTTCTCTGGAGCCTTCCCAATGGCCCAGAGTGAGTTACAAAAATCAAATCAGCTTGAGATTTCAACAGTAAGAGGCCTGAACTATGCAGTTTTGGGTTTTTTCATGTGCAGATACACACAAACACAAAGAGGCAGCAGCTGAACAATGCTCTGTCCTTCGCTTTCATGCAGATAAAATGATAAAATTCACATTACAGTGACAGTAACAGACCACAACAATAACAAGATGGGCAGGAATTTAAATGCAGGCAACAGTTATTACACCGAGCGCCGCCTCAACAGCCTTCTGGGCATATGCTGAAAGAAGTGGACGTGGTTTCCCTCCCACTTTTGGTGCTTTTTCACTCACTTCAAGGCCGCCATTTTACAATCGTGTTGTGTAATCTAGCAATCGGATTACAAAACTGATCCAAGCGGTCTGGAGCATTTAAATGTTCCAAACAAATGGAAGAAATTAGCCATGTATGAAAACAGTTTATGCAGACTTTGGCATTTGACGAATTTCATTCACCAAGCAGCTGCAGCGTTATTCTCCAAAATCCTCCCACCTTCAGATTGAAATGCTGCAAATCTGCAGGTCTGACTTCCTTTACTGACACAAATCTGATCATTTAGGAAATGAAGGAGCAGATTAACATGCTGAGGTCTAGCTGATATTGCAGTACATTCAATGTTATCAAAGCACAATCCTATCAGCGGAACGCTGCTGCGCGTTTCACCTTTAAACTACGTTACCAGTGCAATTTAGGATCACTATAATGTTTATCTACAGTGGGAAGATAACAATAACTGTTCTACATTTGTCTAACATCAGCAATTCAGAGATTTATTTCCATGGCACAAATAGAATGTGCATTTATATTTAGCGTGAACCAGGATCGTGATCACTCTACTGCTCAATAAAGTTGTGTAATCTCCATAAGCCAGACCTTAAAGTCGTCCCCTCTCTCAGATCCAACTTCAGTTGGGTTTTCCTGAAAGCTGTGGAGATAATATGATCTATAACTCTCTCCTCTGCCTCGCCCTCCTCGCACAATACTGCAACCTTGGATGGGATGTCTGACTTTTCTCCGCTCAGACAAAATACTTTGACCTGGCACAAACACTCTCTGACTCTGAATGCGGGTTGCTTTGCATGCCATCGTTACTTCACGTTGGGCGAAACACAAGGAAAATATTTTCGAGGGATATTTTAACCACAGAGTCTTGAAAATGTCAGGTTCCAATTTTTTTTTTCTTCTTCTTTTCTGAAGAGCCTAAAACGTGACACAGACCAACTTGCGTGTCCACGGTGGGAGGAAGAGTGCTTTGTTGGCTACTGCCTGGAAAAAGCAACACGTTCCGCTCTTTGAAATCGCACCCTGTTCGGAATCTTTGCTATGGTTGAAACAGTAGACTAAACTTCACACCGGCTAACTGCTACCCCGACACAATGCTAAACAAATTCCTTTTTCTTACTGCTTCTTCCACCAATGGCGGCGCAGCATTCTGTCAGCTGACCAGCAAGGGAAGATGAGGGTGAGATTAGCCCAATCAGGGGTCAGGCAGAGGTTATCACAACCACTCCAAAACTAAAACAGATGGAGAACGGAGCGCAGCACGTCTCAACATCTACTGTCGGATTCATATCTTTAGGCCATGTATTCTCCTGCTTCACTGGACTAGAAGAATGTCAGACTTTTGAGTTCTGCTGCTTTAACAAAACAAAGTGTGGATCAGCGGTTCTGAGGCGGACGACACAGCACAGAAGATAAATCTAACGCAGCAGCCGAGCCTCCTTTTTTATTAACAAAAGTTAATAAAAGTGCATTTCAAAAGCAAACATTTAAACATCTGAGATCAGCGCCAATTTCAGAGGACAGTATAGATATCTAACATATGAAAGTAAGCACTTACAGTCACAAGAAACATGAAAAAACAAGATTAATGATGGAAATAATGTTACGTCTGGTAAAATCAGTGCCCCAGAAGGCTCCAAACAATCCACAAGATAGCAAGTTATGGGTTAATGCCTTTCTCAGTGACCTCTGCAACATGATTTGATTAACAGAAATTTGTCATGTGTTTTTGAAACAGAAACTAATAATTCTGTAGTAGTTTTGCTTTGATGGACCAATTCTAGAAGAAATGGTCACCTAAATATAAATGTGTCTTGTAGGCTCTAACCAGCAATTCTGTCGTCTGTCAGTCTGCTTTTTAAAGCCTTTTTCTATTTCTGCGTGTAATTGTTTGCTTTTTTCCCCCCCATTATATCAGTCAGGAATTCTGAGCAGTGATAAACGTCTTCCTCTCCCAAACTTCTTGCACCTAGATGAGATGCTGCCGTGATAAACAGAACCATGACAAGAGGACACGAGGCTACCGATGGAAAAACAAACAAACAAGCAAGTGGAGATAAAATGACTGAAATATGTACGAGGTCTTATCGCAGATGCTAATTGTTTCCGTGTCGGAGGGGAGCGTGGTTCTGGAGGGGAGCCGTGCACGTGAGGGAGGGAAAGAGGAACTTGAGAATATCCTCCTTGTGCGTTTGGCCTGCGCCTGACTTCAGAGCTAAGCCCTCTCTCAGGAGAAGGTCAACACCAGGTTCAACTTTTCACCTCGGCAGCCTGTGAGAACACACTAAAGACCACGGATTACACCAGACGGCACCGCAGCACCGCCAAGCCTCACACAGACAATTTAAAACCACAACGCAGCCGTGACTTTTTGGAATAAGTGCCCTACGACAAAAACGTCTTTCGCATTAGACACATGGTGAACAAATCTGTTGAATAAAATCACATCTTTATTAAATTTTGGTGACATTGTGCCAACAAAAGCATCATAAGTGTCACCAAAATCTAATCTGAACCTCCTGCACCGACCCAGATGGTCCCTGCCTGTGAGTTCTGGGCCACAGATCTGCTGCTGTAATGCATAAGTGAGCCTGTGTACGTGCATGTGTAACTATTTGTATGTGAGGATACGGCGATGTCACCATCGGTCAGGTGTAACAGAACAGACAGACATGCAGGCGGTCGGCTGGCGTCAGCAGCCACACGCCTGTCATGACACACCGCACGCCAGGGAGCTGCATACCGCAGCACCCACGCTACGTACGCACAATGGCTTCTCAGTCCCCCTCATCACGCACCAGCGGCAGCAGCAATGTGAAATATTCACACAGGGAGCGAGTGTAGAGGGAGAGGCGGGGAGCAGACCTGGGAGGTGAGGACAGATGAAAGGGGTTCAACAAAGAATATCAAACATGAATAAATGAGCGGTACGACAAGTTCGCCGAAGTTTTCAAAATGTAATATTTAGCAAAAAAAAAAAAAAAAAAAAGGGGGGGGGGGGGGGGG
>BJFM01002691.1:88501-105470 GCA_016586285.1 Arothron firmamentum
CAGAAAATTAATCTTCAACTATTTTAATAACTGAGTCACATATACAGATTTAAAATTATGTAATGTTAGATGTGAAGATTTGCTGTTTTTAATAGCACTACACTATGTATTTGCTAGTGGACTGTTTTTTCCATGAAAGTATTATCAATAATATTTTTGTTTTTCCACATACAGTATATTCCTCTTCCTCCAACTGTCACAAAATAAGTTATTTTATTTATTTACTTGTTGAATATACTGCAGTTACACATGTTATTGCAAGTAGTTAGTTTACTTACAATCTGTGATTTCAAAAGAAAAATGTTAAAAGCACAACTTTCTATGTTTATTGATCAACTACCAGACGAGTGTTCTGATGTAAATTAATAAGCACAGAGACGGTCCGCGGCGCTCTTGCGCCCTCTAGTGGCAAAATATGTGAACTACATGCATAATCTGTCACCCTGCGCAAAAACCCCTTAGCTGACTTTGACCTCATGTTACCATTCATGTGGATATCTGGGGGATGAACTGCAAAGATATTAATGTCAGCCATGTGTGAAAAGTCACCCCTGCATTTTCTTCAACTGGAGGCAAATGGAGCATGGTGGGACGGAGTTATTGCGGACGCCCTGAGCCCCACACATCTGGAGCTAATCAGCAAATCTAAGACAAACACGTATAAGCACACATACAAAGAGACAGACGCACACAGTCAAACACTTCTGCAAAGAGCCCCTCAAGAAAATCCCTCTCAACTCCTGAACTTCCGACATGACCGGGTCAACACATTTGCACTGGATCCATTAGTGCGCGCGCACGCACGCACGCACGCACGCGCACACACACACACACGCGCACACACACACACACACACACACACACACACACACACACACGTAACAAGAGCTGTGCAACTATTACAATAGTTCCTGCACAGAAACACATTTTCCTCTAACAACGTATTGGAATAGAAACGACCGTGCTCAAACACAACTCATTAAGGGATGTTTGATGGTCAACTGAATTAAAATTAATTTTGAACCATTAGATTGTGGTCACAGAAATGTATACATTGTAACTGCTGTAAGTTGAAGTAAACCTTAAAACTTAACTAAATAAGTAACCAAACTTAACTAAAACTTATTTATTTATCCCAGGAGAAGTTAACGTCATGCTTGATCATAGACAGCAGCCGTTTTGCTGTGAAGACAGATTAGTCTTTTGTGAAATAGCCCTTTGGCCTTAAAGAAACAGATGACTCTGTTGGATCACCCCGTTTTTCTGCATTTTTAAATAATTTATAATTTAAATAATTTATAAATACATTTATAAAATCAGGATTAAACACTTAAGTAAATGACCCAACACAAAGAAAGTCTATTTGACTAAATAGAAACTTAGAAACTTATGAGTACAAATCTGATACTTTATCTGACATATAATGAACTGCCAAATATGCTGCACTGAAAAGTATATTATTCTAAACCAGATTATCGTTGTCATAACAGTCCAGTGTTCAAAAAAAATATATTTTTTTCTTACATGAAAGACATCAAAAAGGGTTTGGGCCCTTGGTGGTTATAATTGAGGAAGACTGGACGTAAAATCACTTTACCATTAGGCCCATGTTGAGGTTTAAACAAATACTGGGTATTTTGGAGCAGTTCCTGCCTGTCCTGTTCGACAGATACATATGCAAAAACGCATCTGAATGTATATTGAAAGGGTTTTTTTTGTCTGTAAACGTGAAACGTTCATGCTTCAGGGAGTTTAAGAAGTTCAAATCTCACCATTTGTTTGACTCGTCGGATGCGGCGTTTTCCTTGTGCAGCAGTGGACTCATTACCGCCCCCTTGTGGCAGTAGTGGAAAAATGGGGGTGTCACTGCAATATTCATCCCAAAGAAACAACCATAACCTTACCGTATACATATTGTAAATAAATAAATAAATAAATAAATAAATAAATATGTTTGATACTGAGTTTTATCAAAGAAAATATAAGTGAATGCTAAGATAACGTGACATGCAAATGGTATCCAACTACGTTTAAATAAATTTAAATACATGAATACACATTAACATAGGAGGAAGAGGTGTGTATATCTTTTATTTAGCAAAAATACAAATCTATGAAGTGCAAAACTACTTTTATGACACTTAAGTTACAGTGAAGCAACAAAGTTAAAATTTTAAAAGCATGGGCCGCACTTACAGCAGCCATAAACAGTAGCAAATAAAATCAATGTTTATATTTGATAGTCTGAAACAGCAGGACACTTCAATGAGCATAGCATAGAGAAGTGGTTTAATGCGTTTATCATATGAATAGAAGATATTTTCATGTATGAAACCCTGTGTGTCATCTGTAATCAAACACACATCTTTAATCACAAAATATCATTGCTGTTATATGAAAATATAGTAAAGCTTTTTTTGTTCTAAATGGGGCAACTTTTTAGTGAAGGTTATTTTTTGGAACACACACACACACACACACACACACACACACACACACACACACACACACACACACACACACACACACACACACACACACACACACACACACACACACACAGAGTTTAGGAAACTCTGTCAAAAAGCGCTGACACGATGTAGTCTGAGGGTTCACCATCAATCAGGCCCGTTCCGTTATTGTTAACAAACCAGCAGGGAATAGTCTTCCCGTCTGTCACCTGTTGACTGAAGTCCTTCTGCCAGTGTCTGTGGAGGAGATGGTTGTTAATGTCACCAACGTAGACGCAATAGAAATGCTCTCAAAACATGTGTGGTGCAATGTGTTAAATTGTTTCACCTGGTTACATTGAGTGTTTGGCCCTTAACATACATGATGGCGTCAGGGCTCTGCAGGGGTTCAGTCACTTCAAACTCAATCCCATGGTAAAACTGACCTGTGAGGAGACAACACAACATTTACTGCTGAACCTTAAAATATCACGGTTTAGCACAAGACAAAAGGGCTCAGGGTTTTACCCAGCAGGCCGTGAACTGAAGCAGAGAGATGATGGCTGTCCAGGGTGTAGAAACCGAGGTATTCTTGATGCTCATGGCGTCTTTTCCACACTTTTGAATGTTTAATAACCTCAAATTTAACGGCGTGCTTCAGTGTCACGGTCAGGCTGCAGTTCTTCACCAGTCTCAGATCCATACTGAAAGAGAGATTAATAAATATGTGATATATCATGAGTGAAGCATTTTCAAGATGTAAGATGGTAACTGTTTAAAAATAAGACTTTTTCAGGACCAGTACATGATTAGGGACATCTAGCGGTGATAATAAACATTTCACCAATTAAAATTCAAAACATAGGTTTTAGGCAGTAAAAGTGATTATATTCTATTTGAGCATAAAATAGTTCACATCAGACCTTTACATATTATTTCCATAATGTTACTCACTTGGTGGACTTCAGAGATGCTGTGTCAGACCACAGCAGCTTGATGTGTTTCCCATCATGAAAGACCAAGATGTCCTGAGTGCTCACCTCCAGCCAGACCCCCAGCTTCTTGTGGCTGATACCAAGACGGCCAATGTAATTGTTGGAGTTGCCCCCCGGAACAGCTTTCTTCTTTCCAATAATCTCCCCATTCACAACAAAACCTGAAAAATAGCCAGTTTGAGGTCATGGCTATTACATTTCCCAAAAGAGCCAAACTGGAAACTCAGGTCTGACCTGACTTGGCATCTCTGACCAGGTTAAAAATGGTTCCAGGGTGGCCGTTGATGTTGAAGCATAGAACATCGCCTCTTTCTGGCTCTATCATGAAATGAGGATCTCCGTCCACTAGAAAATCATCAATAATGTAGATGTATGAATGTAGATGCATAAACAATCAAAAGCGACTGCTGTGTGGTTTAAATACAATTCAGCAACATTAACAGTATTGTTATTGAGCAGCGTGTAGCCTGAATGTGCTTTATTAAATACAAGCTGTTAAATTTTTCACCACACAACAATAGTGAAAAAATAGATACATTTATGTGAAACAGCAGTATGAAAAGGCCTACCACTGGAAGAGCTGTGGGAGGGTAAACTGCGGAGCCTTGAACCTGTTGGGATTAATTAACTAAATCATTCATGTATTTAGAAAGCTGCACAGTTCCAAATGATCAGTGTTAAAGTTCAGTTAAAAAAGAAAGATTAACCTGCCTCTTCTCCTCAGTGATGACGATTGGGCTGTGAAATGTGACAAAAACACATTAGTCTGGATTCTTCTATGTCTATGACGTTCTACTCAAAACAACAACAGCTATGTTAAGATGTCAAATTTTAGAAAAGTTAATCAATTAAAAAAATGGAAGTATATATTAATAAAGCATACTTTTCCCTCTTTCCGCTTCCTGGCGCTGTTCTGCAAAATAGTACAGCAATTAGGTGGAAATGTAATATTTTTCATTATGCAGCATTGTTCTAAATGAAGAATAGTGAGGTTTTGCATTACAAGTATCAATAAATGTTCTAAATCTCCTTACTTTCTGTCAGTTTGTTTGCAATAAGAGGGCTGCCTTGCTCAGATTCGGGCTTTGTGACCACCATTGATGTGAGGGGGGTGACAAAGCCGTAGCGCAGGGACATTTCCAGGGCCTTGGCTGTAATGTTGTCTTTCTCCTGCTGAGTCCCAACATCACTTGAACATCAAACGAAAAGCAATGAGCTGTCTGTATACAGGTGACGTCTGTTAACAAGCTGAGGGTGGAACCTGTTGTCCAGGAGCTGCTGGATGGTGAGGTAGGCCCACAGGCGTTCAGAGAAATCCCCGAAGATGTAGTCCTTCTCTGGGTAGATCACATCTGCGTCTACAACACGAGCCTTGCCCTGAGCCCGGAAGTCATGTTCAGCCTAGAGAGGGTAATGACAGCAACATACAGTATTTAAGCCACCTATACAAGCTACTCAGCATCTTTAATTAACATGTTGGCATGCCAGGATTGGTTACATTGGTGGGTGACAAAAATACTAGAGATGTTTTGTACTTGACATTAAGAATAGATTTAAATTGGCATTTCTTCAGTTTGAACCAAGGTACTGACCAAATCCCATAACTTAATGTCCAGTTCTTACCCCTTTGGCAAACACTTCTACCAAGAAGTTTTCAGGGTCAATGTTGGTCAGCTGGCCTGACACCACTATTTCTGAGCCATTGAACAACTGGCTGTACTGGGTCTTTGTTAAGAAATCCACTTTGTTATCAGGATAACGGAGGTCCACATCCAAGAGCACAGGGCTGGACACCTCATCATAGAAGCCCTGGAGCAAGGAGGCAGTAAATAAGCCTGTTTCTCAGGCCTACCAACCACTCATGAACATCTTTGCTGTAAATCATAGGGTTTTTTTGTTCTACCTGAAGTTGAAGTGTAGCATCAGAACCCAAAAATATTCTGCGGGCCAACCCTTTGTTTTGTCTGCTCATCACGTCCAAGAATGAGTAGTCCACATCGTTTCCGAAGCCGAGACAGAAGAGAGACATGTTGCCCCCTATTGCAGACTGCACATCTTCCTGGATCACCTTTGTGTTGGACACTCCTTTACACACACACACACACACACACACACACACACACACACACACACACACACACACACACACACACACACACACACACACACGCACAGTCATAAATACTTCTGGTAGAGGTGCTCAATAGAACATGACACAACACTTTATTCATCCTAATCTCTCAAACGGAGGCAGCTCACCGTGGTTTGGCATCCCATCGGTCAGGGTGATAATCATATCTGTGCTTCTCTGTGGAAGTTTGCCCTCCTCCCTCTCCTTTTTCAGCATTTTCACTGCCCTCAGCAGGGCTTCATGTAAAGCCGTGGCTGAAAGAAGGGATCAAGCATGACTTTTTTTTTTTTTTTTTTGAGATGATGTATTCTGAATTTAGATGAGGAAAAGAAGAAGTTTCACATTTAAAGCCAGGATTATTTTCCTCTTACATCCTCGGTCCTTTATCTTCTTGACATAGTTAATGGCTTGTAATATATTTTCTTTTGTTGCTTTGGTGAGAGATTTCCTCCATTCCGAAACTACGCTGTCAAACACCACAAGAGCAAAGTGGTCTGCCTCGTGGAGGTCTTTCAGGATGGCTTGCAGCGCCTCACGAGTCTGTAAATGTGAACCAGCTTTTCAGTGAACATGCAGAAGTGGCATAAAGCAGACCTTTATAAAGTAGCTCCATGTACAGTCAATACCTGTTGCATCTTCATTCCACTCATCGATCCACTCCTGTCTATCACAAACACCACATTCTTTGGAACGCGGGGTAGATGAGGAGGGGCAAAGAAGTGCACAAAGTATCCATTCACAATCTGACAGGAAAAGAGCTATTAGCTAGGCCCAGAAAGTGAAGATTCAAGTGCACGGGAAGTCGGAATTTTCCATGGCTCATCAGTTTTGATGGAAATGAAACTAATATATTTGTATACTCTGAGTCCGTGCCATCTACAGACCTGAACCTCTCCTAGACTGTCGTCTTGCTTCACGTCGTATTTAATGATGAAGTCCCCGTTTATTATGGTGCCTTCACATCCTGGACATTTCCTCTGCTGCTCCAGTGTTGGAGAGAAAGATATGTGTGCCTGAGAGACAAGTAGATTTAGGTGAATTGGGCACAATCTTTAACCACAGAGACACCAAGGACCTGTTTCTAACCCCTCACCTTTGTGTCTGTAACAGTTTTCTTCACGAGGGGGAGCAGTTCGTTGGTGAGGAACGTTGAACTGGCTTCAACGAAAGCCAGACCCTGGGCCTCATAGATGTCTGCCACAATCTGTCCCAGAGACAGACAGAGACAGAGGTCAAGGTCATCGAAACTGACCCTACAATTGTGAAGTGGAAACCAGTGGTTCACACCTGAAACTCCTGCACCGGCAGTTCAGGTGCGACTCGGATCAGAATCTCATACTGGCCCATTTTTCTCTGAAGCAGCTCCTCATAGGTCAGAACAAAAGCCACGGTGCTGTTAGCCGCAATGTTGACAGAGACCGAAAACTTCTCCATCTTCCTTCCAGATGCCCTGCGGGGACAGAAATGTCGCGCATTACTGAAGCTTCTGCCACTGCTCTATCATCTTCAGCACTCTTAATCCCAGCGTACTTGACCAGTCCCGCAGTTTTTCCTGTGGAAACAGCTTTCTCGTACTGTTGTTTGGCTTTGTCTTTCTCCTTAACATCTCCAACATACACTTGGCCATCGATTTTCCTGTGAGGGACAAAGACGTGTAGGACTACGAGGCCACGAGGCAGACAAAGTCACCATAACTGAGCTGTCTCTGACATGCTGAAGTTGCTGATGAAGGCAGTCTTGGGCAGCTCCACCTCGAAAAAGATTTCCCGGGAGGCGTTTGCTTTGTTCAAAGCCTTGGAGGTCATGACGGTGCGAGCGAACCGAGACGCCACCGTGCAGTCCACTGTCATGCTGTATACCTCCACCATCTAAGAGGACGGGCAGAGAGATTTTATGGGTTCGTACTGGCAGAGACACAGTTAACCAAACCAGTTCGGCTCCCCTCTCTCACTGTTTATCCTCTAAAATGAAGGGAAATCAAACACAGACCAGTACACACACACGGCAGGGGAGGCCGGAACACTGACGCCAACTGGAATGAATCAGGTTTTGAAAAAAATGTGTTTCATTTCTCCAAGCAAAGACTGTCACTGTGAGGTACTACCAGTCCTCCTTGTTTACCGAAGCATCAGAGGCTATTACACAATGTACAATTTTACATATGCGGGATCGTTTTTCCTTACGCTTGCCGAGTTTGTGCTTCTTTTCTGGTGACCAAAAGAAAAAACACACATTAAATTTTGCCTAATAGCATAAATAATTCTATTTTTAATATTTTGGCTCATGTACCTGCATTGATCTGCCACCCAGAGTTCCTCTGGTCTCCTAGTAACAGAGAAAACAGGTTGGTCTTATTAAAAAACATGAATACAGTGAATGCATGACCTTTCCCCTCAAAGACTCTGGAAAACATTATTATTTAGCATTCAGACACTATTCATCCCTTTATTCAAAATATTTTTTTTAGGAGTGTGTTAGTCAAGGCATCTGCTTTGGAGTGTTCAGTTAGAAACAAGAGGACTTCTCACAGGCATGAGAAAAAGAGTCTAAGGATAAATAATGACAGAAATAATATGTGGTTTCTGGGACAAAGGGGGCAACAGTTCGGCCCCAGAGATTTGGAGTTTTACTACACAAAACTGAAACAGCTGCACCACTCCTGAGAAATGCCATCGGATGTGCCATCTGGATCAAACCTCTGCTTTGCAGTTCAGGGCTTGGTTCGGGAATTCGTTCATATATTCTTTGCCTGGCGTGATTGTGCAAATCTGCTTCACTGGAGGCAGTTTTTATGATTGACCCCATCAGAACTTGGATTTTAAAACAGCTAGAGGACATTCAATAAGAGGACAGATGACAATCTGAGAATAATTTGTTTTTCTACACAGCATTGCTGTTTATGCCATCTGAATAGACCTTCCATTATTCCCTTTTTTGGAGAAAATAAAAGACACTGCTGCTTCTCAAAGATACACAAAGCGCGTCACATCCTGGAAATTTGGCAAGTCGAGTGATCACAGCATAGGTCAGCTTTTCATATCAGCATATTTACTCATGGAAATGCTTTATTTGGAAGCTTAATGACAAGGAAAGTTGGTGAATTCCTGAACCAACCTGGACTGAGTGGGAAGGAAAGTGTGTCAAGACAGATAAAGAGAATCAAGAAGCAAGAGTCTTTATTGTTGTTGTACAGTAGTACAGATTGGGGCACAGCTCTCCCCTTTGTGGAGAAGGTCGGATACATAGTAAAAATATAAAATATAAATAACTAAACAAGCATGCACTTATCAAAAGCAATAGAACACTATATACAAATTAAAGTGACTATAAATAGGACAATAAACAGAGACATGCTGGCAGACATAAATTAGTGTGAAAACCGTATATATGTATATTGTTTAGAGATATTGCACTTATGTTTGCAGTTATTAAGAAGTAGAAGGCAAGAAGCACATTAGCAGCATGCATGCACATGGAACTAATACCAGACGGTGCACCTTCATTAAGATCACACTTTAAGATCACCTGTCATTATCTTAAAGTTAATGTTATTTTGCAAGTCTGTCCTGCATGCAAACAATGGAGATTATAGTTTATCACAAAGGAAATCTTTACCTCTGTCAGAGCACCTCTGTCGGAAACGACCAGGGCTCCCCATACCTGAACTGGAAGCCCAATGCAGACCCACAACAGCATGGCTCTCCATGCTGCAGGCATGGCTGGGAAACAGTCCTTCTCCCTCAGCGTGCCTGAAAACAAGGGCAGGGAATTCCAGGCATGTGGGACTCAACTCCTACTCCGCCCACATGTGCAGCGGAAGGCGGGAGCATGTTGTTTGTGTCAGTAAGTGTGCATGGATTCCCATAAGTTGCGTGAGAGAGTGTGGATTTTTTTTTTTTTTTTTTTTTTTTTTTGCCCCAAGCCATCTTGTTCCAACTTGCCCATCTACTGCCAGCGATTTAAGTGGTTTTAAGAAGACCAGAGCCAACATAATCTGACACCTCATACTCAATACAGAGATAAAACTGACCTGGAAGAAGAGTTGGGAATGTTCATATTCTACATGAACTAGTTCAAAGTTCAGTTCACAAATTTTAAAATGAACTAGTTCAGCTCATAGTTCATAATTCAAAGATTTTGAACTAAGTTCACAGTTCCAAAAATGAACTAGTTCAGTTCTTTTTCCCCCCATATGTTGCTGTGAGCTATTTTTTAAATTATTGCCATAGAGCCACAGACAGCAATTGTTTTATCAGTTTTATTGCTGAAACAATGAGTTTGATTTAATCTCCATATCCAATTTTGAATCCTTAATTTTAGACTGACCTTAAATTCGATTATGTTTTCTTTGAATTGTTTAAGAGTGTCTGTACTTTTTTCTTGATTGCACGTTGTTGGTTTTTTTTTTGGCACAGAAGGCTGCAATCCCTTAATTAAGTTGATGAAAGCTGGGCTTTCACAATATACTGCATCAACAGGCTGTCCAGCTGCAGCTGGGAGACGACGGAGCTGTTGCTGTATGCAGTTAATGAGATTTGGGTTGACTGCTTTTTGATTTTTTTTATTTGTTTGCACATAGATTGAAGGGCTACCTGGGTGCTTCGGTTCAATGTGCCGTTTCAGGTTTGCCGTGGGTGTGACTGCAGTGCAGATTTTCTTTTCGAAAGTGGGCGTTCAAAGTTTGCACAGAAATGAAAGATTTTTTTCTACGTTTCCCAAACAACTGTGCCGTGGGACATTAGTGTACTTCATCAGGTGTCCAAAAATTATTTATTCAATGGAAATAATGTGTCTTCATACGTCCTATAGGCAGCATGCAGTGACAGGCAGAGCATTTAAATGCTCTTCCACTAGATGGAAACAGGTAGTGAATTAACCTGTGTATCTACCTGCTGCTGCTCAAACAGCAGAGAAATTAGTAATGCTTCGAGTGAGATGGCTGCAGTGATACGCGATGGATAAATATTTCAAAAGAAAAAGTACTCAATCAGGACCCTCTGGTCCTGAAGAGCATTCTGACTCTGATGATGAAGTATGAGTAGTGGTCAGAAGAAAGTGAAAAAAGGTGAGCTCAAGACAATACAATGAAAGTTATATTGCGTTTGCATTCACTTTTACTGGGGAACCAACGATTCCGTTATGCCCCGTGTTCGGGGAAAAACTGTCCAATAGTGCCATAGTTCCAAGCAAACTTAAATGCCATCTCCAAACTGACCACATCCTTCAGTTCAAGATAGGGACACAGACTATTTTGTTCATCTGTGGGAACAGACTGAAAAACAGGCAGCGCTGTAGAAGAAAACCACTAAGACGAGTGAGAAAGGTCTGAAAGCTAGTGTGAACCGTTCCTGCTTCTGTTCCTGACTGTGGTCGGGAGACACAGGGGAGATCCGTCTTCCCCAGGGTCAAAGTAACGTCCTTCGGGGCTAACTCCCAAGACTCGACTCCACACTTGCTGAAGCGTTGGCACACACACAAGAAAGGAGACGTTTTGCCGAAGAGAGGGGCTTTATTTATTAGCTGCACTGTTATCAGCAACCTGCTGTAACCCACTACCTGACCCTGGTCGCCGTCCCGCTCCTTCTCTATGTCTCGCACACACACTTCTTCCCGCTCTTCCGGGTTCGTACACAGTGGCGCACCTCGGCCACGCGCACACTCACATTCACACACTGAGCAGCCTGGACTACACTTCACAACTACACACATCCCAAAACACTATTTACCAAGTTCCTAAACTCACCGCTAAATCCAAACAGCCACGCAAGGTGGCAGAGACATTAATACTACCTGCCTGCAAAATCATCATGGAAGAAACGCTCGGCCTTGGCGCTGTTAAAGAAATAGGTGAAGGTAAAGGTTGAACGGCCTTGGGTGATTCATGCCACAATCACGAATGTCATGAAGACCTTATGCCATGTTGCATTGTCCTTGGTTATGAACTCTGATGATTTTGGAGTGTGGTGATGTCCTGCCATCTGTTTTTTTATGATTTATAAAGTTAACTGGTTTGCAATGATAAGTTTGAGGTTTATTCTATCTTTAATCGTATTTCTATTAAGTTTTTTAGTATTAGTGTGTTAACATTGGTATGTCGTCATCACTATGTAGGCATTAGTATGTTAGTATTGATGTATTATTAGCACTATGTTTGCGTTACTATCTTTTCTCATCTGTTTATGCATTTTAAGAACGATCATATGACATGTTTAAATGATGTTAATCTGATTAATTGTCTGATTTCAGTGCCTGTAAAAGCACAATGAAGTCCTAAAAGTGGTTGATTTGGCAAATGTCATGATGGTTAAACTCATTAACACAATGTTTTATTAGTCTGTAAAAGGTTTGAATATTAAGAATGTTGTGATGTAGCACTGATAAGTGCTATTATGATTCATGACTGATGACTGCTCATGGTTTATGTAGCTGAAACGTAACAATTTGACAACATTAGACTTTTTAGCCCGTTTAAAATTAAATAAGTTAATGATAGAAATGTTCAGAAATAATTAGTATCGGTAAATAACATGTTCAGTACATTTTTGAGGTTTACTTACACTGAGTGCCTGTATTAAAAACAATGAGGTAATCATAGCTGAATATGGAAAGAGGGAAGTCAGGTGGAGCATGTTTGACTGTAACCAGTGAAAGACAGGGGGGCGTCCTGTGGGCCGGGGAAGTGAATCGTGCATAAAAATAGCTGTACAGCGGTGTTCAGGATCCTTCATGCACATTCAAGACAACAACATTCTCCAGGCCAAAAACCATCGATGCAGCAAGAGGTGTAAGTTTGTGCTTTTCAGCACCGGTGTTTGGAACAAATAACACCGCTTAAGAACTGAAACTGCAGATTATGAACAATGAACAACAACAACATCAACCACACATGGGCTGTTTGCCCCACGGAGGACTGAACCTTTCCCTTTTCCTGCCCCAAGACTGAGACCACAACAGTTGCCCGGCAGCCAGGAGAGTGACTGGCTGTGCAGAAGAGACTGGGATCGGGTCGCCGGGCTCCAGGTTTCAGTCTCCAGACTCCCTCACCAACTGGCACACCCTTGTCCCCCTCCCAAAGACTGAACATAAAGGCCCAGATTACAGGTAACCTAGCGCAGCATCGTCATTTTATCTCACATTTTATCTCATTTTAATACATTTTTACTGATTTTCTTCTAAACAGCATGACCATTCACATGTAATCTGCTTTGTCTTTTAATAAAGCAACACTAAAGGAGAATCTTGTATTCTGGTCATTGTAGATAAGTTCATCATGGAAGAATTACATTATGTCAGATACATTCTAAAAGTAAGACTAAAATCCTGGTGTGACAAACACTGTGGGTGTTGCGATAAACACCCGTTTTATTTGATTAGATGGTGTGGCAATAAACACCTTGGGTGTTGCGATAAACACCCGTTTTATTTAATTAGAGATAATCTATCATGATATCACAGTTGTAACACAACACTATATAACACCACATAGATGTTGACTTTCGGCCATAAATCCCCAGTGAAAGGCTATCCTCTGACTGCTTTAGGTGTGTTTATGTGCATCAGAACCAAGACCAGGTTGATGCAGCTCTAATTGGTTACTTTAACCCCAACTGAAATGTTACCCTTAAAGCTGCCCGTCTACACCTGTTAAAACCTAATCTAGCATTTACCAAGTGTCCTGATTCATGAGAGAGGAGCCATCGCAGCAGTTGTGTTTGAAGCAGACACTCGGAACCTCCCTAAGATGCACAGTTCTGGGAACTGCTCAAAGGGAGCAGGGTAAAACAACTGACCTGATGGTCAGCGGCTAGACGAGTCCTCTCGACACCAGCTAAACAAGCTGCAATGTGTAAATTTTCCCTGTGAGCTCAGGCTGACAGGACAGCGGAGCGGTTCAGGCCTGTTATTGGAGAGCTGGATGTTTACTCCTCTAAAGAAGTGAACTTGGGAATCTAACAGTATGCAAACATTGAAAAGAGTGTTCTGGAAAAGTGGCATATCAGTGGGAAATTTGTATTGCAACTCAACGAATCTAAGGGATTTTTGTGGACATGCACCACTTCTAGCAAATGTGCACTTTGTAGATGAAAACAGCATTAGAGAAAATTTTCTGTTTTGCAAGGAATTGCCCGAAAGAACAACAGGAGAGGGCATATCTCGAGTCGTATCAGACCACTTTGACCAAAAAGAACTTACAGTTGTGCTCATAGGTTTACATACCCTGGCAGAATTTAGGATTTCTTGGCCATTTTTCAGAGAATATGAATGATAACACAAAAACTTTTCTTTCACTCACAGTTAGTTCTTGGGTGAAGCCAATTCATTATCAAACAACCGTGTTAACTCTTTTAAAATCATAATGACAACAGAAACTACAAAAATGACCCTGATCAAAAGTTTACATACCCTTGAGATTGTGGCCTGATAACATGCACACAAGTTGACACAAATGGGTTTGAATGGCTACTAAAGGTAGCCATCCTCACTTGTAATCTGTCTGCTTGTAATCAGTGTATGTATAAAGGTTCAGTGAGTTTCTGGGCCCCTGACAGACCCTTGCACTGACATTTCTGGATTCTGAGTCATGGTGAAAGCAAAAGAATCGTCAAAAGATGCAAAAGATCTGCAGGAGAAGGTAATTGAGCTGTATAAAACAGAAAAGGGATATAAGAAGATATCCAAGGAACTGAAAATGCCAATTAGTCAGTGTTCAAACTCTAATTAAGAAGTGGAAAATAAGAGATTCTGTTGAAACCAAACCACGATCAGGTTGACCAACAAAAATGTCTGCCACAACGGCCAGGAAAATTGTTCGAGATGCAAAGAAAAACCCACAGATGACTTCAGCTGAAATACAGGACTCTGAAAAAAAGTGGTGTGGATGTTTCAAGATGCACAATAAGGAGGCACTTCAAGAAAAATGGGCTGCATGGTCGAGTTGCCAGAAGAAAGCCATTACTACGCCAGTGCCACAAAAAAAAATCACGCTTACAATATGCCAAACAGCACAAAACTTCTGTGATGAGATCTAAATTGAACTTTTTGGCCACAACCACAAACGTTACATTTGGAGAGGAGTCAACAAGGCCTATGATGAAAGGTACACCATTCCTACTGTGAAACATGGAGGTGCATCGCTCATGTTTTGGGGATGTGTGAGCTACAAAGCCATGGGAGACTTGTCAAAATTGATGGCAAGATGAATGCAGCATGTTATCAAAAAATACTAGAGGAAAAATTTGCACTCATCAGCCCAGAAGCTGCGCATGGGACATACTTGGATATTCCAACATGATAATGATCCAAAGCACAAAGCCTATCATTGGCTACAGCAGAATAAAGTGAAGGTTCTGGAATGGCCATCTCAGTCTCCTGACCTCAATATCATTGAGCCACTCTGGGGAGATCTCAAGCATGCACTTCATACAGCCCAAGAATTTAAAGGAACTGGAGGCTTTTTGCCAGAAGAATGGGCAGCTTTAATGTCAGGGGAAGAAGCTGTCATGTCATTTCCCCCTTCACTTTCCACTGATTGCCTTGACTGGGTTAGAAACCCATACAGCTCAACTGCAGTTGGAAAAGACATGACTTTGCAGGAGCAGGAAGAAATAACTGAACTGAGACAAAATCATGGTCTAAAGCTGAGCTTTGCTGATCTACCTTTGGACAATTTTTGGCTGATTGTTGGTGAGGAGTTTCCCATTCTGGCAAATGGAGCTATTTCAGCTCTGCTTCCTTTCTCCCCAACATACCTACTGTATGTGAGCTGGGCTTTTCAAGTATGACTGTAATAAAGACTAAAGACAGAGAGAGACTCAGAGCAGTTGAAGGAGATCATCGTGTGTGTCTCTCCTCGGTTCCTGCAAGAATATCAGCTATGTGTTCAACCAAACAGGGCCAGATTTCACACTTCACAGTCAGTAAATTGAGACTACAGTTTCATTCTCTTTCATTAAATAAATTTTTTGATATTTATTTGGTGATGTGCCGTGTGATTTTTCTAATGTAAAATATGAGCAGTGGCTCAAAAAGGTTGGGAAACACTGTACTAAAGCCTGTTTACTGTGTGCTTTAGTTGGGTTTTTGCCAGAAGTCCGAAACCGTATTGAACAAAGATGAACTGAGAGAGTGTGTCCTTAACAGACACCAGAATGAACAAGTTCACAGTAACATTCATCAGGCAGTAGTACAGTACTTTCAGCGTTTGGCCAACATATGAATGCATTCATGAACTATTGTTCAATGAACTATCGTTTAATGAAAGCGTTCAGGCACAACACTGGAAGGCACACCATATGATATTAAATTGTTATGCTGCTAAAGCAAAATGTCTACTTCCAGATGTGCGCATTTTTACCTAGTAAACCATGAACAGAGGACAGCAAGTGGCAAGTAATTAAACATATGAGGACTTGGAAGGAAGTAAAAAGAGATTTTGTAATTATTTAGTCTGTAAAGTTCACGGTGTGGGTGGGCAAAGTTCAAAGGGCACAAATGCAAACAAGATTACTTTTGCAGTTGTGTAAGTATGGCACATGGCTGCTGTCTGGTCTGAATTAGATCAGAATAAACTGCAAAATGTATCTAGTAATGAGCAAAAATAAGCAGAACAGTTGATTCTGTAACTGAATTTGAGTTTGAATTTGTTTGTTACCCCACAATGGGGAAATTGCTGTTTTCCAGCAGCAGCATACATAGAAGAAAATATATAATATAAAGGTCTTTGAGAACATACAAATAGAAATAAAAATATGACTAACCCTATATACCGTAATTACAAATACTGTGCTGTACATGAATTGCATGTCCATATTGCACATGGGCAGATATTGCATATGATGTAGATGGTGTGATAACTAGGATAATGCGTCGAACAGTCTGATGGCTGTGGGGAGGAACGACTTGCGATAGCACTACTTCCTGCACTGAGGAAGCCTCGGTCTAGTGCTGAAGGAGCTACCCAGGGCCTCCATAGTGTGGTGCAGAGGGTGGGAGGCGTTATTCCTGATGGATGTCAGCCTGGCCAACATCCTTCCGCCTGACACCTCCTCAATGAAGTCCAGGCTGCAGCCCAGGACAGAGCCAGCTCTCTCAACCAACTTGTTAAGTCTCTTCCTGTTTCTGTCTGTGCTGCTTCTTCCCCAACACACGATGGCATAAAACACTGCTGAGGCTCCTACAGTGTCATAGAATGTCCTGGGAAGAGCCCTGCTCACACCGAAGGACCTCAGTCTCGTCATCAGGTGCAGGTGACTCTGGCCCTTGTACGGGTGTCAGTGTTGTGAGACCAGTCCAGTTTCTTGTTGAGGGGAACACCCAGGTAATGGCGTTCTAATGGTTCTGCCTGGGCACTCTCACCTCTGTGGCCTGGGTTGATCCCCAGTCAGGAAGCATTT
>BJFM01002692.1:0-20743 GCA_016586285.1 Arothron firmamentum
CAGACCTCACACTTGTTCCACGCCAATCATCTTTTTCAGAGAGTTCTAATTATCAGACTGGAAATAGACTGTTTCAAAGAGGAAACCCACTCAAGAACACTTTGACTCTAACACCTGTTGCAAGGACCAAGGTTCCACATCACAGGTTTGACAGCTCAGTGCAGACAGAGCCTCTCCGGATGGTGCTTATTGGGATGACTGGCAGCGGGAAGAGTGCCACTGGAAACACCATTTTGGGGCAAAATTACTTTGAATCTAAAGTTTGTGTCAACTCAGTGACCCGCCAGTGTGAAAAAAAATTAGGAGAGATTAATGGGCGCCATGTTGCTGTGGTTGACACCCCTGGACTGTTTGACACTTCTTTTTCGAATGATGACATCAAAAGGGAGATTGTGAAATGCATCAGCTTGTTGGCTCCTGGACCTCATGTGTTTTTACTGGTGTTGAAGGTTGGTCGCTTCACACTGGAGGAAAGAATCACAGTGGGGCTCATAACAACACTTTTAGGTGAAAAATCAAAAGACTTCATCATCATTATATTTACTAGGGGAGATGAGCTCAAAGGTCAATCAATAGACCATTATCTAGCACAGGACGAGGAGGGTTCTCTTCGTGAGCTGATAAGCAAATGTGAAGGGAGATACCTGGTCTTCAACAATAACGACCAGAAGAATCGTTCTCAGGTGAGTCAGCTGCTGGACAAGGTGGAGGCAATGATAAAGAAGAATGGCAAGAGTTACTACACCACAGAGATGTTCAAGGAGGCAGAAGATGCTATTGAGGAAGAAACACAGAAAATCTTGAAAGAGAAGGAACCAGGGATTCAACAAAGGGCACTCAAGATGAGACATGAAGAAGAAAAAAAAGAATCTAATGCAGAGTCAAACTATAACTTAGCTCAAGTTAGTCAAGAGAAGCTATGTCAACATAATAAGGAATTAATTCGAAAGATCCAAGAAAAGATTAAGTTAGAAGAAGAAAAAAGAGAACAAGAGGTAGAAAAAAACAAAAGACAGGATGAACTGATACTGCAAAGCTGGCAAAGAAGTTTTAAAAGTTTGGAGAGTGGACTAAAATCTGTCCAAGAATCTGACACAATACTACAACGCAGAGCTGAGATGATAAAAGAACAACATGCTTGGGAGCTGGAAAGGAAAACATGGTGGGAAAAACAAAAGGAGGAAGATGAAAAGAGACACAAGGAAAACCAAGAATTTATTCAAAATCTAACAGAGGCCTATGAGAAAGAATTACAAAAGTATGAAAGTGCAAGAAAGGAGGAGGCCAGACTTAGAAGAGAAAAGGAGGAAAGAGAACTAAAAAAAATTCAAGAAGACTATGAGGAGGCCAGGAAGCAAGCTGAGGAACGCATTCATATTCAAGACATCTACGAAATTCATGTTTCAGACAAGATTGACATGAATGCAATGCAAAGTCTGTTGCTGAGAAAACAAGCACAAAATCAGGAGATGATAAAATATCTCTGCAAAAACAAAGCAAACAGGACGGCCTACGACGCACTGATGGCAAAACAGCAAGAGGAAAAAAATGAGCTGAAGCTGAAACAAAGCAGTAAAGAGAATCTGAGTGAGGACATGAGTCAGTTACAGCAAAAGCATGAGGAGGAACTACATCAGTGGACATGTCAGTGTTTGGAAGCACACTCTAAAAATTCCTGTAGCATTTTATGACACGTTTCATCATCATTTGAGTTTAGCTTAAAATGTAGTTATTTCCTTTGCAAAAGGCATTTTAAACTGGTTGTTCTTGCACAAACTATGGAGATGTTAAAGTTCCATACAAGAAATAAATGAATGCAACTTGTGATAACTGAGCACAGAAGAAATTAATTATTAATGAGTAAACACATTTATTGTAACTACAAGAAATAATATGTTTTTCTCTCATTATTGATGTTTTTGTTGTTGTTTTCTCCATTTTAACACAAAGCTGATGGCTCAAACATCCACTAGGCACATTTAGGTTACATGTGACTGCTGCAGTCAGGATTAAACCACAAAAAAATGTTGGTGTTTTTACTTATTTGAATAATATTATTGTTTGCATTGTAACATGTACATATGCTAATGATTAAAAATTACATTCATTACTAGACCAATTAAAAATTAAATGTTTAAAAACCAGAATGGTGTTCATTGACTTCAGCTCAGCACTCAACACAATCATCCCCCAGCAGCTCATCCTCAAACTAGTCCAGTTGGGACTCAACACCTCCCTGTGGAACTGGCTGCTGGACTTTCAGGCGGGGAGACCACAGGCAGTCCGGGTCAGCAGCAACACCTCCAGCACCATCACGCTGAACACAGGGGCCCCCCAAGGATGCATGCTGAGCCCCCTCCTCTTCAGTCTGCTGACCTACGACTGCACGTCTACATCCAGCTCCATCTCTTCATCAAGTTCGCAGATGACACGACTGTGGTGGGTCTAATCAACAACAACGATGGGACAATCTACAGGAGTGAGGTGAGCCGCCTGGCCACATGGTGCAAGGACAATAATATACACCTGAATGTGTAGAAGACGAAGGAGATTGTAGTGGACTTCAGGAGAGAGCACGCCCAGCCAAGTTCCTGGGTGTACACATCTCCCAAGACCTGTCCTGGAACATCAACACCACATCACTGGCCAAAAAAGTGATGTGGTGTTTACCACACCCACCTCACCAGCAAAGCCACCAGGATTGCAGGTGACTCCACCCACCCATCTCACAGTCTCTTCAGCCTGCTGTCGTTGGGGAGGAGGCTGCAGAGTGTCTGGGCCAAAACCAGCAGACTCAAAGACATTTTTTTCCACCAGGCAGTGAAGATGCTCAACTCTGCTCATTCAGGCAACCCGCCAAGACGCCCGGACCGAAAAGATTCTACCAACTTCCTTTCTTGAATGAATTTTTTCTGCTTATCAAAATTTGATTAAAACCAACATCTTAAGCTTGCAGGAAGTGAATCAGTGTCGGTTGCTTCAGTAGCTCTATGTCTGGTTTGTTTTGACAGTGAATGACAGACCACACCTTCTCCGGTAAAAGGAAGCTCCAAATGTTATTAAACAGCTGGTATGAGAATGTTAACGTCAGTATAAAGCCAGGACTTTAAGAATCTCCCCTGGTTGGTAGAACATAAACATAGAAAGAGAAAATCTGTTTTTTGGTAACCGTCTGCCCTGTTTCCTCAGGTGGGAGATCCGGGGACGTGCAACTGTGAAACCGTAGCAACAACCTTTACAGCTGCTGCATGAAACTGAGGTAAGTGAAGCATTTTCAGTGTGTTGGATGGAAACGGACCCAAAACTGACTTATGAAATTATCAACAGATGTTTGTTATGTGTGTATTTTAATGTAATTTGTTTTGCCATGCTGTCCATATTGTAAGTCAATTGTCAAACTGATTAAAAAAACAACAACACATTTATAGAGGTAAACTGATACAATTAATGTTTAAAACATGGAGTTTTAAATATGAAATGTGCTGACAGAATTTTTTAATTTATCTGTTATAAGCCTAAAACCAATAAATTTTAATTGTTTTTTCCATTATAAAACAGCTAACCCAATGAAACAAATGTATTTTTTGTAGCTGTGTATATCATTATCTTAAATTTTATTTATTTTTGTTTACGCAGTCATCGTGTCTGATTTTATTTCCTGCTAACGCCCAGTGACAGCATGGAGGCGTTTGGAAAGTACGGTAAGAATTTTAGGGTGAGACAAAAACATGAATGTGCCACTGAGGCAACACACCAACAGTAACTAAGCAGGACAAGACAAACAGGAATCGAACGTAGGCAGTCTAAATTTAGATAGCTTTTTGAGACTCAATTAAATAATGTTTACCTGGTTTGCAAATAGGAATAATTGTAAATTGTATATTATGAATGTGTCATGATGTGGTCTCTGTTTGGTTTTTTTTTTTTTTTTAGGATTCGACCTTAGAATTGTGGTTTTTGGAAGCAGCCAAAATGAGAAGACAATGCTAACAAATGCTATCACGAGGAGAAATAAGATCCCCAGGGGAGAGAGTACGCAATGTACAATCACCTGTGGAGAATATAAGAAAACAATGATAATTGTAGTAACAACCCCAGATATGTTCAGCCTACCTGAAGCTCGGCTAAAACGTGAGATGAAAAAGTCTGTTGTTCTCTGTCCCCCTGGACCAAATGTTCTCCTACTGTTACTGAAACCTGACTTCAGTGAAGAAGAACGACACAAGTTAAACTTAATGCTAAGTTTCTTTGGTCAAGATGCTTTTAAATATTCAATGGTCATTGAAGCACAGACTGCAGAGGTACAGAATTCAGTACTCAACCAGGTCATCCAAGACTGTGGAAACAGATGTCACACAGTTTCCTTCGACAAAGACCTCCAAGAACGTGATTATGAAGCACTGATGGAAAAGATGGAGACGATTGTGACTGATAACAAAGGAAGACACCTGAACTGCACTGAAGGGACTGATCCAATATCTGTACCCTCCAAACCACCTCTGAACTTAGTGCTGTGTGGGAGATTTCAAACCTGGAAGACTTCCGCAACCAGTGCCATTTTAGGAGGAAGAAAGAGCTCAAATGACAATCCTTTAGAGTGTGCCAAATTCCAGGGTGAGGTGTGTGGACGCTGGGTATCGCTGGTAGAGCTTCCTGGTTTGTGTAGAATACCTGAGGAAGCAGCTAAAAAGGAATCATTTCATTGCATGTCTCTCTGTGAGCCCGAGGGAGTCCATGCCTTTGTCCTGATCCTACCTGTAGACCCCCTAACTGACGAAGATGAGCGTGAGTTAGAGACCCTGCAGAGCATTTTCAGCTCCAGGGTAAAAGACTTCACCATGATTGTGTTAGCGGTGAAGTCTTACCCCGGATCTGCAGCTGTTCAACGGTTTCTCAGGGAGAACAAGCACTTTCTGGAGCTCTGTGGAAGCTGTGGCGGGCGATATTTTGTCCTGGATCTGACAGACAGGCAGCAAGTTGATCAGCTGTTGGACACGGTGGAGAAAGCAAGAGCTGGGGAATCCAGGTCTTTCACAAGAGAAATGATGCCAAGGCCAAATTTTGAGGTAGCTCTCGCAAAAGAGATGTCACTAAAGTTTCAGAAGTCCTTGCAAAATGAAGAGTGTCTTAGGATTGTGCTGATCGGGAAGACTGGCAGCGGAAAGAGCGCCACGGCAAACACTATTTTAGGCAAAGAGTGCTTCAAATCTGAAACCTGTTCAAGTTCAATCACCCGTTGTTGCCAAAAAGAGACAGGAGAGTTTAATGGGCAGCCGGTTGTGGTGGTGGACACACCCGGCCTGTTCGACACCACTCTGTCCAACGAACAAGTTAAGGAGGAACTAGTTAAGTGCATCACCATGCTGGCACCAGGACCCCACGTCTTCCTACTGGTGGTAAGAATTGGCCGCTTTACAAAGGAGGAAAAGGATTCCGTCAAACTGATCAAGGACTTCTTTGGCAGCAAGGCTGAAGACTTCATCATCATTCTATTCACAAAAGGAGATGAGCTTCAGAATCAAACCATTGAATCTTACATCCAGACTGACAGAGAAGGCTTTTTGAAGAAAATGATCAAAGACTGTGGCAATAGATACAAGGTCTTCAACAATAAAGATCAGAGCCGTGATCAAGTCAGAGAGCTACTGAGTCAAATAAAGGTAATGGTGGAAGAAAATCAGCAAAACTGCTACTCCACTGAGATTTTCCAAGAAGCTGAGGCAGCCATACAAAAGGAAACAGAGAGAATCCTGAAGGAAAAGGAAAAGGAGATAGAGAGAGAGAGAAAGGAGATAGAAAAAGTATACACCTGTGAAATAGAAGCAAAGATAAAAGAAATGGCAGAACAAAGAAACGTAACCGCGCAAGAAACAGAGGTGGCAGCCGAACTGATCGAGCAAAAAAAGGAACGCATCAAACAACAAGAGGAAAAAATGGAGAAAGAACAGGAAGAGAAGGAGAAGGAAAAAATGAGGATGATGTTTGAGGATGAAGAAAAGAGAATGAAGTGGTTGCAAACATCTAAAACTTTGGAAAACAGTATGGAAGATACACTGGACACTGAGGGCATTTATATGGTGATGATGAAAAGAGAGACACTGGAAGAAGAACAGGAGGCTTGGGAGAAGGGACGAATGGAGTACTGGGACAACCTAATTCTAGAAGAGCAATGGAGCCAAAAGGAGAAGCAAACACAACTTAGAAAGCTGGTAGAGGAACATAAAAAGGCTTTAGAGAATTATAACAAAATGAAAGAAGATCAACTCGGAAAAGAACGAAATAAAAAACTCTTGGAAGAACTTCTGGACACGCTTGAGGAAAAACTTGGAGCATCTGAGGAAAAACATCAGGAAGAAGCGAGAAGGGAAGCCGAAGAGAGAAATGAATTCATACTGAACTACACCTGCATGTTCTCAGACCCAAAGGAAAAGGATAAACAGGAAAAGAATGAGGCGAAGCAGAGGACTCAACAGCACAAAGACCTCATAGTAGAACAGCTCAACAAAAACAAATCGTGTCGGAAAGACTTTCAAAGACTGCAGAAAAGACAAGAAGAAGAACTCAATCACCTACTGATGATGGTGGATCGCGATTATGAAAATGTCAATGAAGAAATCGCTGAACTACTGGCAATGCACGAGGAAGAAATTAACACGTGGATACTAGAACACGTTAAAAAAGCCAGAGGGAAATGTGTCATCTTGTGACAAAAAGAGACTGACACAAATATTCATGCAATATAAGGAAAGCATAAGAATTCTAATAATCTTACAATCCAAAATACTCCGAGAATGTAAATAAGATGTGTTTAATTCACTGCAGTTGATTTAGTTTCACACAGACACACAGTCGCCCATTTGTGCAGCTCTTCAGTGCTAATTGAAAATATATGGCTATAGATCTAGTCTTCTGCTACTTTTGACTTTAGTTTAACTTTTTTTTATTTTTTTTCTTGATAATTCTATCATTTTCTGTCTAATATTGTACTTGATAATGTCATCTTTCTGTCGTCCTGTTTGATAGAAGACATAAAATAGAACACAACCAATCAGCTCTTTCAATAATGTCACTATTCATCATATAAGTTCTGGGTTTGGAAAGTAATATACTAGTATTCACTGTTGTACTATATACAGTAAACAGGCTTTTTGTTGTATTTTGAACATGTTACATTGAATCTTAATTAATCCACTGAAACATAATTAAATTACTAATGGAACATATCACTGTGTAACTGTGAGTCATGTTTTTATATCTCATTGTATGATAAAATTAAATGTGTTTTTTTCCATGCTGATATAAGGTGTTGGAATTGGAAAACCAGTTAGCACCCATCAGAGAGGTGAAAGTGTGCTTACCTGTACTGTACCACCATCATGTTCTGCTCCCCACAGTGCCTGGCGCAGCGGATATACCTCATCCAGCTGGATTTACTGGGATCATTACCATCAATAAAGTGCTGTAATGTCCCTTCTGCATCATAGATCTGAAACATGCAAGTAGAGTCTCAATTAAAAGCAGTGAAAAGTAAATTAATCAAATCAAGATTAACTGAGAGCTTAACTAACTGAATTACAAAGTTATTGGAAGTTTTCACAACAGCTGAAATTAACAGGTTTTTTGGGTTTGTTTTTTTTTTTTTTACAAAATGACTGGAATTAAATAAAGGTTAAATCAACAGTCTCATTCAAGGTGCCAATGTTTCAAATAAAACTCCACATTTTGCAATTGTTCCACTCAAACACATTACCAGCACGCTACTGTCCTTCACAATTAGGACTCTCCTCCTTATTATTATTATTATTATTATTATTATTATTATTATTATTATTATTATTATTATTATTATTGTTATTATTATTATTATTATTACTAATTTTAACAAGCTGTTTAACAGTGCAGAGCTTGAAGGAAAATAAATGCTGTAAATGGTTTGTGTTGTTGAACATTATTCAATATTTTAGTTAATTTTGTGTTATAAGCAAGTTTAAGTGGCAGGCAAATATTTTTAAATATTTAGGATGTGCTGCACATAGGCGGCAAATAATGCTGAAAAACCATTGAGTGTGCTTTATTTTGTTATGATTACACTGTGGACTTGGACTTGGGGGACTTTTAAAATGTAATTGTATATATCTGTCTGTTTTCTGATTGTATTTCAAACATCTGACTCCAATATAAAAACAGACATTTGGTATAAAAGCATTAGGATGCATTACAGATCTAAAAGAAGCAAGTAAGAGGAAGAACAGAAGAAGACAACTGTTTAAAGATGAGCTGACTGATCAGACGCTACAGACTATGTGATGTGTCATGTCCGTAGCAGAAAAGTGCAGCTTTGGCCAGGCTTTCGAAATAATGACTTTTAAAAATACTACCTGAAATATAGTATTTGGTAATAAAGTATACACCCATAGATTAGTTGAAGCACCAAGTGTGTTTATGGGAATGTCAGCGTGAAAATTATCTACGTTTTATGAGACACCACATACATCTGCTTTGTTTCACTTTAAGGTGTTGAGTTTTCCTGATGGATGTTTGCAACTGAAAATTATTTGCGGCGCCACACTTGCAGCTGAAACAAAAAGAAATAACTCTCGTTGATTTGAAATGTTTCAAGGAAGTCCTGGCAACAAATCATCAGCCTCTTATCCACAGTTGTGCTGAAGCTGTCATTGTTACAGGCCTGCTGGGTGTTAAACGTTATACAAACCTGATTTACTCGCGCCTAAAAGCCTCAGTTCTCCATCTGGGAGTGTCTAAACCAGAAAAATGAAGAAAGAGCGCAAGCAAGAGCAAGAAAGACGACAAAGATGGTGGCACGTCTATAGAATAAATCCAAATTCTAAAGAGGTCATAAGTTGTATGCGCTCACATGGAATAAAGTGTAATATTTACACCAGGCCTGACAGAGCCGGGATGTAAGCTTTCTGGAATCCCATCCAGCTGGACTTAATCTGCTTTGGCTCTAACCTCAAAGAACACAGCTATCAGAGAGTCACAGACAAAATAATTTAATGAATCTTTGCTTTTATTTCCCTGCTCGCTTTAAATGTAACTGGTTTTAATTAGAGACGGGGGAAAAAAAATAGGTATGTAGTTTAAAAACTACATCAAAGAATTAAAGATATATGGAATTTACTGTACTGGCATTTTGTTAAATATAATGCCACTGTCAAATGCTGGTATTCTATGCTGACAAGGTGTTGCTACACTGATTTGCAGAAAATTCCTGGTGCCAACGAGAGGCCTCATCTGGATCATGGATGAAATCAGATGATGAGAAAGCTGTTTTTTATGTGGGTCATTGTGTCACTGTGCCACCAGAGGGCAGCACATATGCAGTGCCATATTAGCATATTTTCTGCTTTTTAGCATTACTCTTGAGCAAGGTCACTCATGTGACCTTTTTAAGGCATTAGATATTGTATATAAATATGTTGTATTTTTTGTTGTTGTTGTTGTTGTTTTTGTTGTAGCAACAGCACTCATCCAACCTGCAGCTCCTGTCAACCTCTGTGGAAAACAAATGAAAGTTGCAATGCAGTTGCAGCTGACAGTGCTCAGATCCCACACTTTAAATTTATTTTAAATATCTCATCACTCCCCCTTTTCAGCCTGCAGCTGGAGCTTGCCTGCTGTGCCAGATGTGTCTACCTTTAAACCATACTGCGCCATGGCACAATGAACACAATTTATCATGCTGACGCGTCAGGGGCAGGTAAGTATTGGCATGAACTACGAAGCCCCACCCCTCTGTAAGATTCATGCATAAGATCAAGCGCAAGAGATCAAGCTAAAGTTAAATCAGTACATAAATCATCAGAGCCATGAACACACCATAATAAGCAGTTAGAGTAAGTCGATCTCCTCATCCTCACAGTGTTCATTATTAATCCATCCCTCCATCCATCCGTGGTGATGCAGCGCGACTGTATTGAAGAGGCGTTGAGTGCATTTATAAGGTGATGACCCGAGCCAATAGCAGGCCCCTCCGCTGGCCACACGGCCAACAAACAATCAATGCTGTAAATGACTGGGAGAATCATTCATGATTCTCTGCATGTAGGCACTTTAACGTCCGCCACTGTGTCGGTCCTCTGCCTTTATCCACATCATTCTTTCTTGATTTTTCTGATGCTTATTGGATAAAAGTAAAACTTTAAAGTTAGTTTCTGCCCATGTGGGGATGAACTTCATCCTATCTTTTTTCCAAGCCAACTGGATCTGTATTTCCAAAGAGTTCCAAAGAGAAATTCAGATGAATTATTCCAATATTTATTTATTTTTTTCCATTGAATCAGTCATGTCAGTAATCTTACTCTTTGTATGTGAACCAATTTCACAACTTGGCAACACTCTTGAAACGTCAGGTTGACTGCAGGAACACTCACGTCGCTGAGAGTCCTCCTAAACGCAAACAAGGAAACTTCTGCGCTCTTCTCTTGTTTAAAGCTTTTGTTACTGGTCACCTACTTTGTCACTGCGTCTTTTTATACAAATCGAAGATCCACTTACCCGTTAAACACGACCCCCCACCAAATAAAGACATGTTAAACTTTTGCACACTGAGTCTTGTTTATAGTAAGAATTTAGGATAAAAATCACTTTTTTTGAGCTCATTTATATAAAGTTTTCCTGATATATGCAGATTTCCTTCTATATATTACATCCATACATTACATTACAGGGGGCTTTCTTTCATCCAGTAATATTTTTTTGGTGTGTGTGTGTGTGTGTGTGTGTGTGTGTGTGTGTGTGTGTGTGTGTGTGTGTGTGTGTGTGTGTGTCCGTGACGCCTGTACAGTGAACCGCCTGCGGAGAGCTGGATCCTCTCTGAACAGCAGCTGGTTTCTAACTTGATGCTGTTCTGTCAAAAATGTTTTGGCTGCTGGTGTTTATCAAATCTATCGCTGCAAAAATTCCATCTGCAAGACAAACGGCCAAATACAACATGCTGTTTAGCTCAACGGCTAGAAAATGTTGCAAACAGTGCCTGGCTGTTGTCCTTAGCTGCAGCTGGTTTTTTTTCTTTCTTTCTTTCTTTCTTTTACAGCACAACCATCAGGACAAATTTATAATTTTCCCCCCTCAGGCTTTTAAAGTTGAAAGTTTTAAAGTTCAAGAAATAACTTTAGTTTGACCTTAATTTTGTCTGGGACAGTCGGCCTATCACATTTTTATTTGCATTCTTAGACCACACAGACTAACAGGCTGAAAGGCTAACATATGTTCCTTAATCTGAAAAGATGGAGAAGAATAGCGTGCATAAATACTGCTAATTTTACGACTACATTAGCAGCATTTTTCTACTGACAATAATTACTGTATAATTTCGTGTCATGCTCTATAGAACCATGCAGTACTCCTAATACTTAATACAAACTTTTAATGTGAAAAGCAAAATTCTTCAAAAATTTCCAAAAGACAGAGAATTTTTTAATTCTTTGTGATGAATAAATTACAGCATTTCTCAAAAAAGACATAAAAATATGCCTGTACTTATCTGTCTGCATTTGCCTCTTTGTGCTTACAAGAACCAGAAGAGTGGAGGTAAGAGGGGAGGATTACTTCAATCACACACTCCCTCACACACTCACACACTATGCATGTGAGAATTTCTCTGAGGGCTCGGTATGCGACCATCTGTATGGCACCCATAACTTTATTATTACATTTATGCAATAAGCCCCTTTGCAATCCAAGAGAAAGGTACAAACTGAGGCCGCGCTGAGCTGCGATCCAGTCGTACTGGTGCACACATGGCTGCTGTCTGGCAGGAATGCAGGTCAGTTATCAGTCTTGGACACTTAACTGCACCACTCAGGCCACGCTGGCATGTAAATGGCTGCAGCCCCGTGAGGGGCCGATAGGTGAGCGCGATGAGTATGTGTTTGTCTGTGTGTCAAACGTGTTTATCGCCGGGGTTGTGACACTCGCCTGTCAGAAAGTTGGTTGTAGGTTATCATGTCAGAAGGTGTTACACAGCACTCTCTTGCTTGAGTGCATACACACACACACAAACACACACACACACACACACACACACACACACACACACAGGAAATGCTGCTTACTGAAGACAATGTTTTCAAATTATGATTTTTATATATAAAGATATCTACTTAAAGCACTTAACAAGACTGCAGAGAAAGCTAACAGGGAGGCTGGACGTTTTCTGCTGTAAAGAGAGAAAAATGTTGGATTCAGAAATAAATTTCCCGTTGTGTGTTTAGTGAGAGGCGGATCCTGGAGGTCTCTTGGGTTCCATTTGGACCACTGGCCCTTTGCTGTGGCGCTCATTCCAAAATACTGTTATAATCTTAAACCCATAAAATCCAACTCGTTAATGTAATCGAGAGACAAACATGTTAGACCTGTTGAAAACAACTGTCAGAGTACTGGCCGCGCCCTGAGGGCGCAGCCCTGCTAAACCTGAAGGCTGCGCTGAAGCGCTCATGAAAGTGCTGAAATTTAGGATACAAATGAAAGGCAAACTGAGCTTAAAGGTTAATCTAAGTTCGTGATTAACATTTTAGCTCATATCAGGGCAGAATACAGATGTTGAGAGAGCAGCCAGCTGTATCTGGAGACAGAACATCAGTGTCAGAAAAAGCCTCACTGATAATCTTCATCTACTTCTCTTTCTCTACAGAATACACCGTTGTCTTCCTCTTTTTCACTCCAAATCCTGTAAAACTGTTCCTGAGAGACAATCAATGCTCGCACACTTCTCTCCTACAGCTAATCAATGAAAGTCCACTAATTCTTCTGTTATCTGCATTCTTCATTTGCCTTGTGTGCCTCGTCGGCCTTATCTTAGCATGTCCTCTCCTCTTTTTTCTCCTCTCAATCTCTTCCGGCTTTTCCAAGTGGGGCTCACCCTCGTTCTGCAGGTGATGGCCAAAACAGCATCAACACCTCTAGACAGAAGACTTGGACTCTGCAGAAGGTCTCTGATTCTGCTGGAATCCAAACCATCCGCTCACCATGAAGCATCTCCTCCTGTCTGATTGTGCAACATCATAACGTCATCGCCAACACATCCAGCGGCCTGTTGCGTACTCTCTGTCACTGGCTTCCTCCACACACACACACACACACACACACACACACACACACACACACACACACACACACAGGCTTAATCTGACAGACTTGGACATGGGCAGGGAAATGTCTGTTTAACGTCCAGGCCGACTGATTTTGACACGCGTGTTCTCACACACACCTCCCCCAGGAGAGTGTCTACGCTCGGTTCACGATTGCGGGGTATGTGTGAAAAGGATTTAACGTATTCGCTGTTTTAAAATTGATGCCCCAGGAGTGCTTCTTGGTTACCCTGTAGGTAGCTAGCTACTAAACAAGAATGTGACATACTGTAAAGATAAGACATTCTCCAACACATGAATTGTGAATTTATACCAACCAGTTTGGTCTGCTTTATGTTCCCTCCATGCCTTGCATTTTTATCTTCACACTTCATGTAAATCCCCACTTCCATCTGCTCCCACTCGTCCATATTCCTTTCAATAAAGCATGTTCTTCCACACTCGCGGCCTGGAGTTAATGTTTCACTGGGCAGTCTGAAGCCCTCACTGCCGTCCCTGTCACCACCAGAGCCGCTCCACAATCCCACACTCTTTTCTCACCGAGCAGTTAGCGCCCTCATAAATCAGGAAGGGCAATAATCGTTCAGAGACACGGATAATATTTACACAACGGACGCTGATTCACCCCAGTATCAACAGTCCCAGACTAAAGGCAGAGCTGTTGCTTTCTCTCACAACAAAAGCAGGCAGAGGGTCACGCACCAGCACACCCAGTATCACCACCACCACTGGTACCACCACCCAGAGGAATGAGGCACATTCGTTAGTAGAGCTGAAGGATCACCATCCATGGTGGGACATTGGCGGGGTTGAGGTGCCAAAAACCTGACCTTAATAATAACTTAAAAATAAAAAAAAATAGATAAATCACCAAATATTAAAGAATCATTTTAGATGAGTGACTACTGCTGGCAGAAGATGATAGAGCCAAGAGAACAGGTTTCCAAGACCCCTGAAGACTCATTGAACCTCGATATGTAAAAAAAACCCACAAGTTTTACATCTCTGTAAAAACAGGAGACACCAAGCATGCTGTTTCACACATGTACAAACACACATACACACCCTGTTGTTATTCCAGCGCCAGGGTCCTGATGGAAAACCCCAGTCTTTGTTCTCCACCCCCCCCCCACCGACTCCGTGTCTTCGACGCGACGTCACACAGAGCGGAGAAATGAGCCCGACTCTGAGTGGGTTTAACCAAACAGCACAGGAGCGTGTGGTGGTTTCCACAGCTTGCAGTAACAGCATCGTTTATTAACCCGGTAAAAAAATGCTGCCCGTAAAACTAGGAAAGATTTAGAAATTATAAACAAGGATTTAGACAAATGATAAGCAATATTTTTTAAGAAAAAAAATGGTAAGAATTGAATTTAAGACCTGCAAATCAGCAACTACTTCACTTCCACCTAATGCAGCTGGTGTTGTCATTATATAAATAGATATATGTTGTATCTTCATAGTCTTTCTGTCATAGATGTGTTTATCAGTCTGATCCTCACTGTTTTGGTTCAGATATTCCAGTGATAAAAATCTCACCCCTCTGACAAATAAGAAATCAAACCGATGATGTCACCAGCGATCAGACCCTAAATGAAACCCAGAGTACCGACACTTACACAAACATTTGACATCATCAGTCCAGAACAACATTACAGAGTCTCTGCAGGACGCTGTGACCACAAACTGTGGAAAACATAAAAGTCACGGGGATTCTGTTAGGAACACGGCCGGGGTATGACGACGGACGGCAGACAAACACGAGAGGACGCTGCAATAAGTGAGTGAAGAAAGACCACGGCCATTTAGGTGATGGACACAAAGTAATAGAATCTATAAGAATCTGTACCCAGTTCTAAGATTTAAAAAAACATTTTTTTTCCTGCATCCTCGTGTGTATCGTTAGCATCCCATGCTAACAAACTATTTAGCCTTAAACTGTGCAGCAGTTTTCCCTTCTTTGCCTCCCCGAGCTGACGATGTCGGGGTCTGTTTTCATTGACTCTGCACTGACAGCCATTCACTCTCAGATCCGACCAAAGGAAAACTGCCGATGAAACCCCTGAAGATGAGGTCTGGGCTGCGGCTCCACGACGTCTCCGCTGTTTTCACTGCACATTCTTTTCAGCCAGGACAACCCTGAGCCCCAGATTTAGGATCCCATCCTACGTAAACCCTTCATTGTTAAATCAGAGGTTCTTGTTCTTGTTGACGGAAGCAGTTTTGACCTTGTTTTTGGTAATGGTACATTTCTTTAGCAATGAAACATCGCCAAACCCAGACTCCCCATTTAATCACCCACTAAGTTTTTACATATGCCTTATTTTCCTCTAATCTGAATGATTGCAGTTGGCCGTGTTTGGACGTTAGGGCTCCTTATCTTGGCTGCATCTGGTGCCACTGCTGCCATGTAATGGCATCCTCCCATCAGTTACAGGAAAAGAGAGTTTTGAGTTTTAGGGTCTGTTATTTTTAAAAAGTTTTACAGGAAACTTCGTGTTCATCTGCCTCCTTTCCAACTCTAACAGTGCACCAGTGCCAGAGGTTTTAATGGTTTTAAGATCAGGACGTGGTTCTCTCCATCCATCCATCTTTGGTGCAGCATCAGCATCTGGCTTCTCTGAATGCGTCATGTACGTTAGCCTGCAGGTAACGCAGATTAGCGATGCCTCTCAGGAGGTATTCAAAGCATGACTGATCAAAAAGAAACCGTGTGACAGCCCGTGAGATGAAAGTGCCTCAAACAAAGTGAGAAACACCATAAATGTGCCCCAAATATCTCAGAGAAGGAATCGGAAGGTCTGGAATACTCTGCTGACTCAAACAGGTTGAAACGTGCACGTCCAAACAAGTAAAAGTTCTACTAACTGTTCCACTCGTGTTTAAAAGTGCTCGTCTTAATTAAAGCTGCCCCCTGCATGAGACAGTCCCTGATTGGTTGGAGTGCAGACGTCTCCTCTGGTTTGGGCGGCATCAATAAGTGAGTTTAACAGCTAGCGAGTTTTAATGGGATCTGTGTGTAAAGTTCCATCATCAATAAGCCTAATGACCACTTTTACCAGGGCAGCCGATAAACCGCCGATAGTCCAGCCAGGTTATTGGATCACAATTTCTTCAGGGCTGATGGCTTTAAAGTCTCTTTAAGGGAATGAAAATAGTCTTTAGTTCACTTATGCTCACACTGGATTATATCAATTATTATGTTAAGGCAGATGAGTTAGTTAAAAAAGAAGAATCAAATTTCTTGGGCCTGATATAGGAGGTCTATGTTAGGAATCTTCATGCTCTGTTGAATGAGAGTATTTTTCCTCCTCTTTACAGCAGAATGAAGCTTCTGTTGTTTGATGAACAGATCCTTCTCCTGCTGGACCTGCTCTATGAGGTCTTACATGGCCAAACTGCCATCTGACCTCTGAACTCTGGACCCCGCTCACCGGCTGACGGCAGAGAAACCGACGTCCCGTCAGCCTCCGCCCTCTTTCTGATGCTAATGCAGCTCTTTTTATCTGTTACATTTACTCTCTCTTGCTGTTGTATGTAAATGCACTCTGATCGATAGACCAGAGGCATCATGGTGATGGCCACACACACACACACACACACACACACACACACACACACACACACACACACACACACGCACACGCACACACACACACACACACACGTGATCACGAACGTGTACAAATTAGTTGAAACAGAACTACATGGAGAATATTATGTTGAGACAAACTAGAGTAATTATTCAATATATATTGGAGTTTTCTATAACCTTTGAACAACAATAATCTTATCTAAATGGAGTCTGACCTTTACAGCATTTTAATTGTCAGTTACTAATTATCCAAAATTCCTTTTTCAGTGCATAATCCCACACATGTTGTCTAAAGTTTTTATTTCGTAGGTAAAATGGATGGGTGCTTTTGTTTTATGTGTAATAATTTCCAAAAATAAAGGAAACAAATTAATACATTAATTAATCAAAATAGAAATTAATTCAATTTTCTTTAATCTGTTATTTAATGGCTTTTTATGGTAAATTTGTAAATGTATTTAATTAAGAATAGGCCATTTGAACTGTATTGTGTTATTACCGTAAAATATGAGCGGAAAGCCAGCTCTTCCACTGCTTTCACACCTTTCTTACCTCCCACAGGTGTCTGGTGTTCCTGACAACTCCAGGCAGCAGTTTGTCCAGCAGGAGAGGGACCCCCTGAAACGGGCCGATCCAGGTTCCCTGAGGGATCCGCTGAGCCGCACAGATCCCGTAACCCAGCCCAGGAACTGTACTGGTGCACAGACACACCTGCACGCACACCAGCCAGCATAAGTTGCCTTTTCCAAAATAAACATATTAAATTTAAGAAGGTTAAAGCAGCTGTATCCCACCTCTCTGGGTAGATCCCGCAGCCATTCTGGGACGTCCGGCAAGGTGACGGGTGCTGCGGTGCTACTGGTGCCAACGAGGCGGCGCAGCGAATGAAGAGGGCCGTGCATCGGACATTCACCATTCCTGTTGTCTGCACACATGTCACAACCTGGGGGGAGGAGATGGGAGCAGCTCAACTTTTCCATAAACAGGTCAGATAATGATCATGACTTTCTGGAGTGAAGTAGAACGACAGTTGGGATTATTATTATTATTATTATTATTATTATTATTATTATTATTATTATTATTATTATTATTATTATTATTAATAATAAAATCATATGGTTTTGTCTATCCTTCAGTCCAAAGGTGCTTTTGCCAAATGCTGGGCATTAATGAGTGTCAGCGCTGGTTCAAAGATGCAGTCTGACAGTAATAGTAGTTAAGTGACTGTAATCACGTAATGGGAGATTATTATCGGGACACCAAGCTCCCACAGAGTCACTCACAGTCGAAAGTCCCCACAGGAGCAGGATGTTATTGTTGGGGTTTTTTGGTTTTTTTTCTATTTTCTCCTGCAAATTAATTTGGGAACCTGACAGCTACCTTAACCCCATGATTGATAGGAGTGAATGAAACCATATTATGCTCATTTATGAGCAACAACCCAGGTTCATGGGTGAGTAAATGAGAAAAATTCTGCAGGTTGAATTCTTCCTGGCCCAGAACTTAGTAAAACAAACAAAAATTTGTGTTCTTGGGATTGAGAATTGTGAATTAATGAGAAGAGCACTGGGTTTATTTGCTTTTCTGTACGCAGCAGCCAAGACAATTAGTTTGCTAAAGTTACTGTTCTAAGATGTTGAATCTCTTATGTGATCACTCCAAAACTAAAGGCTTGGGTTTGAATGTCGGGATAGCCTTGATGGAAAGTGTGAATATTTATTTACATCTGAATGAAACTCAAATATTTCACATTGCCACGGGGTAAAGGTCACGCCACGTGGCTCCAAAGCAGAGGTGGAGTCAGATGATCTGTCCTTTCTCCTGTTTTAGGGTGAGATGTGAAAACGATGAGAGATGGTTTATTCCGAAGCAAATTAAACATGCACGCTAAACGCTGAAAACTATGGAAGAAGAGCAGCACAGAGGCTCTTAAGTCGCCGGTTACTCTACCTCCTGGCTCTTCTTCTCTCCGTCTCTCTCGGGCTGATAAACTAGCTGTGAACTTGTTATGACACGCTGTCCTCGATGCACATCATTCAAACTCAGTATTCCGTTACATCCATCGCCAGTGTTTGGACAGCCCCACTCCGCCTCTGATCTCCCAGCGCCTGTGGCCACCTTTTTGCTCCCACAAATTTTTCAGTTTTTCATCCCCTAAAACGCACCTGGATCGTTGTCTCATAAACACATCTGCAATGTACATTCCAGACTTCAAAGCGGCGCTTTCCATTTCTACATGTCACCTTATCTACCTCACACCCAGTGTGAAAAAGGGGCTTTGGAACTCACAGCTCGAGTCACTCCTGATTTGCAGCTAATACATGCACCAGAAAGCGAGGGGGTTGAAACCCCTGGACCCCTTAACAAACCCATCACACTTCATAAAGTCTATGATGATAAAAAGCTGTGTTTGTTTCCAACGCAGCTGTGAGGCCAGATGAGGCGGACCACACAGCGAGGCTCCCGCACGTTGCACACAAAGCTCTGCAAAGCACTTAGTGCCTTTCATCTCAGAGTCTGGGGCTTCTGCCTCGCTCTCGTTATTCCCGGAGGCAGTAAACAACCTGCGAAAAACTCATCTCACACCAAACGGCAGGAAGAGACGATAGAGCGATGCCTAACAGCTGAAACCTCCTCCCGAGCTGTCACAGATAACGTAGAGCTAAACGGAGCGAATGCTTTCATCGCATGGTCAAAATAATGACCCCAGATGACCTGATCCAGTGTCTTATTTAATCTTTAATCAGATAAAAATAAGCAAAACTTCAGTGAATGGATTTTACTTCTGATTTTGTTTTAGATGAACAATTGATTAAGATGATGAGAATCCTTTTTTTAAACTATAGTAGGGAGTATGAGTAATTATCTTTATCTCAAGGTCAGAAATCACTTATGAATCTTAAACTGATTTAAACAGATTGAAGTTTTTACCTTCAAGGAAGCCATCTCAAATTTTCATTTTAAGACAAAAAGACAATAAAGCATTATCTAATAAAAAAGTTCACATGTAACGTATTTAATTAGAAATTAATTTTCAAATTATAGCTAAAACAAACACTCCCTTTAAATTTTAACAACAACCAATCACTATGACGTTTCACAGCAAACGACTGATTTTTGTTTATTTCCATGTTTCATGTTAAGGTTTTTTTGTTTAATTTATGCTCATTTGCAAGAAATTGAAATTATTATAGATCGATTTTTTTATTGTCAGAGATGTAAGGATCGGGCTGTGATCCTAACATACCCAAACCTCTGCTGCTCCTTCTAGAATGTAAACTGATATTAAATAATTGGCAGTTTTATTTTCCTGTAAAATAAAACGAGACATCACGCTCTCATGTACGGAGCCCACGTCGTTTTCTATAAAATAAACTAACCCCAGATCAGGTTAACATGTTGTTTTCCACGTCACCTTAATCAGAAGCGCTACATTTTTTTAAGTAAAACGTAATCCGTTTAGTGTTCCTTTTTTAAATAAGACGAATGTATATTTATCACGCTGATTCAAGTTTGATTTAATGCTCTAAAGATCCATATTAATTCCAAATTCTCCTGAAGCGCCATTAAATAGGACGTATTTGATAAAATGGTGTAAAAAAGGTAAATGGCTAAACACAAGCCAGTAAAAATTAAAAAAAAACAATAGAAATGCTTGAAATTCAACGAAAACTATAACACGCATAACTGATCGATTTATTCTTATTACGATTATGTTTATTACGATTATTATTATTCTTATTATTCTTATTATTCTTATTCTTATTCTTCTTATTATTATTATGTTGTTATCATTATTATCGGTGTAATTAATTATCGCGGACAGTGACGCATGGGGGAGTGTGCGCGTGATTGCTTTATTCGCCTGTTGTAACACATGCACGCACGCGCGTGCGCGCGTACACACACACACACACACACACACACACACACACACACACACACACACACCAGAGACCTCAATACAGTCGTGTTGGGATGATAAATAGCGGCTCTGTGGATGCTGGATCGATCCCCTCCTCTTCCCCCCCCC
>BJFM01002696.1:0-27769 GCA_016586285.1 Arothron firmamentum
TATATATATATATATACATATACATATATATATATATGCAGAAAGAAACATTTATGAAGAGGCCAGCATTTTTCTACACCATTACTGGGAAAGGAAGCGGCACAAAGGACACCCTTAATATAATTGGCTTTACTGTCCTCATTTTTGAAGTATTGGCAATCAATGATGCCAGGAACCAATAAGTCCTTCCTAGAGAGATAAATGGTCATCCAAGTGTTACAAACAACTCAGAGTCTTCACAAAAGAGCAGAATTATCTCAGAAAATAGGCAATGAATCAGGGGATAGATTGTACACACTGTATAAGATGCAAGAAATGCCCGTAGATACTAAAAGAGGAGAAATCCTACATTTAAAATGTTACCTCAGATAGTGTCAGGTTACTGACTGGCAGCTTGGGGCAAAAACATAGACAACTGAATGGAGCACCATCAGTAGAACTAAAGAAGACATTACTATAGTGAGGAAAAATGGATCAGAGTATTGGCAAAAAAGATTGTGGAATTCTTCCTTTGGTGAAGAAAAAGCTTCCACAACATCAGTGTCAGCCTGAAGGTGAAGCTATCGCATGGATACAGGCTGGTGAAAGTGGCCCACTGGCTGACTGAGGTCGCGTCAGCTGACAGAAGTAGCTGATGAATCTATACTCTCTGCTCACATCATGTCAAACTGATGTGAATGTGCTTTCCACCGTGTCATCACATGGGTAATGAGACTTAACGCAATCACGGTACCGTGAATCCACTCAGTAACCGAGCCAGTTAGCTTATTTGAAAACAACAGGGGAGCTTTTCTGTTACTGAACACAAAACGGTCAAAAGCCATGAAGTGAAATGAAAAAACATATCACCTACACCTTAGGTGAAGGTGCACATACAGGCAACACTGCATGGCTGCCAGGTTTGTCAGCAACTGCTAAAAATCTAATGAGCTGCAGGTCTCAGAGGCATGTGGTGTGCAAAACTGAGAATCCAACCCCAATCTGTTCCTGCCGACATGCTGACACAAAGGAACAGTAACAGCCGGGGACACAGCAGGATGTCACTATGGAAGTATATGGTTAATGTAGTTTATTTATTTTCCAGACATGTCATCCACAGGAAGTGCCCCCAGCCATATCATTCCAGAAATTAGTCAGTTTATATTTCAGCGTTCCAGAGAATGACCGCTGACTTATTTTGTGTAGATGTTGTCCAGCTGCCCAGTGGAAATTTAAATATTCTGCACTTCGGGCTCAACTGTGCCGCATTAGCGAGAATCAGAGTAAGGGGCTGAAAAGGTTGACAGCCCTAAGATGGGGGTGGTAGCGTAGCAAAGAGACAGCGTGTGCATGACTGGCTGTGTAAGTAAAAGGGTGGGTGAAAGGGCTTAAGTGAGTAATGGAAAGTGATGTGACCTCAGACAGATTGACAGATCTGATTGACGGATGTGGTAATGCTGTTCAAGCAGCCCCACGCTCCCTGAGGCTGTGTCTCCATATTTACAACAGCTGAACGTTTCATCACTCTAATGTATGTTACAGACTGTACCTCCACAGACTAGCTTTAACTATAGAAAACATGCTAATCAGCTGTCTGAAAAATCTCCTGTATAAAAACACATTTAATGGCTGTCTGCACACAACATTACAAATGATGGCAAAATGATTATGTTAAGATTAGTTTTAAGAATATCTCTCATTCTGGGAGGAGTGCAATGAGACACGGGTCACATCTGTGATTAGTGAGTGCTGCGATATGAACTCTCCATTGAACATGACAGACTCCCAGCAGACCGCGGAGCTCAGGAGGAGCCGTCCTTTCTGCTGTCCCCACTGACATGTCTAAAAGAGCAGGAGAGCTGAGACAGCTGAAAAAAAGCATGGAGGGTAGGAAACCCCTGCTCTTACATAACACCTTTACATCATTAGGTTCAAACAGAGGCTGAAATAAGATTTAATGTACATTTTCATAGTGAATATAAACATGAACTCCCCATGTGTGTTTTGAAAGATTCCAGATGGATTTTAAAAAAGTAAAAATAACATTGTTACATAATGTAAAATGAGCCACAGCACATGTGCGATGTGTGGTGTTGAAATATTGGCTAGAAAATAGTCTGCTGGGATTCTCATGTCAGCAACCTACATTTCCAGAGTGACCCAGAATGACCCCTTGTTTTTTTAGCATATGTCATCTGATCATAGGCTTTTGATGGCCTTGTGATACAGTAAGTGATGAAGGATGGGGTTAAGCCAAGCTTAGGAAAGGAGATGGTTATTTATATCTTTGCCACTTTACTGTGTGGCCTCACCAGAATACATTCAGACTGCTGTCAGTAAATCCCTAAAAGCGACAATTTGAAAGATTAAAGCTTACTACTACTACTACTACTACTACTACTACTACTACTACTGCTGCTCTCAGCTGTGGCGTCAGCACCATGGTCAGCTCAGTGCTGCTCCGCTCCTCCATCCCTTCTATACATTTGGAGCTAATAATTTTGCAAGCTGGTGGGCGAGTGTAGGGCCCTGATTTTAGTATAGCGGGTCGAGTAGGTTGGTGTGTCTCTCGGGATTTTGTGTGGGTATAAAAAGGTAAAAAAGGGAGTTTGGTTGTGATTTAGAGCTTTTGGCTTTTATACCACAACACCCGTCTGTGGTTCAGAGGACAGACGAGGTGAGCAAACGCAGCTGTGGAGGAGTCGTCGCCGTGGTCTAAGGTTGAAATACAAAAAAAAAGAACAAACTGGGAATCATGAGGCACAAAACAAATGTGAGATTAGGAGAATAAAAGGAATAAATAGCATTCTACATGTCCATGCTCCTGTTTGAGCACTGAGGTCAGCTAGACGGATGGTCCTCAATCCGGCTACTTTTGTTTGATTGTTCATCTTTTGAGCTAAAATGTGCCATATGAATAAATCTGAACCTGACTGATTTATGGTCAGATTTGCTTTTCTAAGGTTTAGGCAACATTACTCATCTTCAAAATCCTAAAGATTTTGATCGTGCACTAATTTAATCCAGGCATCAGAAAACTTTGGACTCTGATCTCATTGATGGATGGTGTGTAGTCTGAAAAGGTTCTCTCTGGAACTCAGCAACTGTTGCAGCTAACTGGCAGATTTAGTGTGACAGACACAGCAGGATGAGGTGACCTTAAGGATTTTTACAGGTTGGCCACGTTATTGCCATCTTATTTCTGGACAGAGGCTATGAGATGTGTTCAGTCTTTCCTGTCTGATTTTACCTAAAGTATCCATGGAGCTGTCCTTAACGCTACAAACTGATGACCTGTCTTTACAAAAAATGTAGAGAAATCAGGTAGGTGGAAGGACAAATATCAATATCTATAACAACAAGGGAAAGAGCAGCCTTGACATTTTCTTTCTGAACTGCTCTATACAAAAATTTTAAAGTGCAGCATTCCCATCTCTTCCCACACATTATCTCTGACTTGAACATTTTGACAAGCTGTCAGCCTAAGCCAGCCAGAGATGGCAGAGAGAGCAACCGGAGAGATGACCATTGGAAAACAAATCTAACTCCAACTACATAAACATCATTACTCAGCATGCTGATACAAATAAAGCACAACCACTTCTACAGTTCTTATCAATGGAGCCAAACTGCCAGGCTGTGGGTTTAAAATCGCACAGAAATACAGGTTAAGATGCAGCATGTTCGGCTCTATCCAGCTGCATTTGCGGCTAAAATTAGTTCTGGAGTAGGGGATCGCCTAGAGAAAAACGTCACGACTACGCATGCTGACAGAGATGCACACAGACACACACATATACACACACTGCTGCTGAGAAAATAACAGCTCACAGAGGCAGAGATTTATAGTATTTCCAAAGCAGAAGGTCTATCTCTAGACTAATTCAACTGCATGTGAAAGAGAAGTGAAAATGTTAAAATGCTTAAAACACATTAATATGAGCCGTAACAATCCTTTAAAATGAAAGGGCTCTGTATAAAATATAAAATTTTGTATATTGATGCTAAGTTAAACCCACTTACTTGTATATTAGCACTTGCTGTTTTTTTGCACCTCTGATTAGATGCTTAATTATATTTTGTTACTCTGTATTTATACATGTGTAATGACAATAAAATTGAATCTAATCTAAAATAGCAGAATGGCAGCTGTAAATGGACAGATGCTCAAGCACATTTTTAAAACTTTTTCTAAATTAAGAAGGTTTGTCTTTAACTGAATGTGTTCAGTATTAGAGATTGTTAATCTACTGTAGACCAACAGTGCAAACGTGCAGTGAATGAAGCGCTGGGTTCGGTGTTAGGCAACGCTGTAACACCAGCACCACCTTGTGGAGATCAGCGGTTATTGAAAGGGTTTCTCAAAATGACTGTTTAATCCCATTCATCCATCTATTTCCCCTCCGTCCGTCTATCTGACCATGTTCTACCGCTTTTTCCTTACTGGGGTTTGTTAGTGTGACATACAGTGTGCATGTCTATGTTAGATCAAACCGTGCAGCTGTAACAATCTAAGAATTTCACTGATCCTTGAAACTCTTACACTGCAGATTTAACATTTCAGAGAGTTTAAAGGTATGGTGACTTGATGCAGATATACATAAATATAAACATAATGGTGGTTGGGAAATAAACTGTCTGCTTCCACTAAATGACTAAAACGTGCTGCGAGTTCTGTTGCATATACGCTTGTTTAACGTTTTTCTGACCTCTAGTGGTCAACTTCAAGAAATGAATCTTCATGTTAGCTGCTGTGGTGGGACAGCACATCACGGGACAATAATATTAAAACGAATCATTGAAAATACAAAAGCATTCAGAAGACCATAGAGGTCACAGGAAAGGCATATGCAGGATAAAGCTATTGGTTAAAGTTTTGCATGTATGAAGGGCTAAGTGGAGATCATTACATGTCCATTAATGCCTGGGAGTCACGGGAGTCCTGGGAGTCTCTCCTCATCCAACATTAGCTGGCAGCTTTTATGCAGAATAAGGCTCTGGAGTCAGCAGACATTACTTCCAGAAGCGTTTTCTGTGCTCAAATGGGCTTTTAAGTAGCAGCACTGTGTTTCAAGCATAACAAAATGGTAAAGAGATATAACTTACACCCTTAAAAGCACTTTTTCCAAAACTTTTTAAAAGCAAAAGGTTTATATTGAGAGTACTGATACTAACAAAAGTTCAACAATGGTTACAGAGAAACAGCAAATCGATTTCAAGGAATTAAGAACAACAGTAAGATGCTGACTTTCCTTCTGGAGGAAAAGATGAGGGTGGTGCCTAGAACAATTAAATGCTGCTTAGCAATGCTAGCCCTTCTTCTTTACCATACATTTTAAATAATGATGAGTTTGGGAGTGAGGTTGCATGTACACACTGATTCAGTTGCAACACTAATTACAGAAATGTGGGCAGTAATGAACAAGACATTGCGGATGCTGACAGGATTTCACATTTTAGAACAGCAAATACTCCTCTAGTAAAACAATACTAACACTAAAAATAGAGCTGCAGAAAAATAATAATAAAAAAGATGCATTTTACTGGACAGTAAGCAAAACACACTTAAGATAAACAAGACTCGAGTTCCTGACACACTGACTGATGACCCTTTTTGTAATTAAACCACATGCAGCCTTTGCAATATTAAAGTCCTTTTCTACGGGTGCACTTGCAAAGCTGCACTCAATTGAATCATTTTCTGCTGGCTGAGCCTGACACAAGAGAGATGCAACCATATACAGGACAACATGGGGGCAGTCAGTCATTCAACACTGACAAAGGAGAGCAGCAAAATCTGGTCCGCCCATACACAGCGACAGGAGCCAATCAAAAACAAACTTCTTTATTATTCTTAAAATTTGCCTATGAAAATAATTTATTATTTTAAATTGATTTAAATAAAATAGTCAAACGAGAGTACACTTTTCTCTAATTGTATATTACAGCCTGGTTATTCATCAGCCAATCTCAAGACATCTCATTATGAACCTATATTATAACAGTCAAATTCACCGTGATTCTGCCTTTACGACACAAATGTAACCTTTTGAGGGGACATTTTGCTCCTTTAGGAGCAGTCTGTCCTTCATTGACCTAGATGATTAAAATAAAACCTGAGTCCCAGTACCTTTGTGCGATCTAATCAGAGGACAGAGGAAAGACTGTACTGAAATTGATAAAGAAATCAGGATAAACATTTTGATCATCTCCTTCGACTGAGGCCGTTTAGTCTAACAGAAGTTCTGTATTTGAGGCTAACTGCAACTTCAGAGCCAGTGCGGTTTAGCTGAACACACCTGTTCAACGAGTCAAATATCTGATCTCCCTCCATCAAGGGTCTGCTCTCACCTGCTGGTTCTCAGCCTCTCAGCCAGGTCAAGCTCTGCCTCCCTCTTACCTGTACTTCATGCCTGTCTGATAGGACACGCACTCCTCCAGGGCAAGGCCGTTCATCTTCAGGAAGTCTTCCATGTTCTTAATCTGAGCAGCAATTCTCTGTTCTCGGAGTCTCTGCAGCTCAACGTGGTCATGGGGCCGGGTGGGAGGCTGATTCAGCCCCTGGTCCGAGTGGTATCTGTTGATTCCACTGCGGATGCTCTCGCTGTATGTCATAGACAGCATCTTGCTGCTGCCGCTGCTGCTGCTCTTCCGAACACCGCTGCCTGGCACTGTTGGTTTGGGGATCTGTAGGTTTTCAGGGGGACAGTAACTGGACCGGCTTCTGCTGAGAGCTCCTTGCGGACCTCCAGTATACCCTCCCACAAACATGCCCCCTCCTTCTTTTGAGATGTTGAAGCAAACCGTGCAGTAAAGAATAACGTAGAGACACAGATGGAGAGGAGAGCCAGCAGGTCACAGCTACCTCTTTAAATAGCACCTGTTCTGATAAAAAAACAAAAAAACAAAAAAAACAGCGCTGCTGCTTGGGACCGCCATGCATCCTGTAATCAGAGTACAACACCACCCTCCCCCGTCCAGAACACTATGGCAGGGTTACGCTTTCAGGTAACTACTTCGTGATTAAGGTGCAGGAGCAAACAGGATCCATGCTATCTGCAAACTGGACACATTCACACATGCACAAAGCCAGAAGATCAGGATGTAAGCATCTCTGAGCACAGACAAGATAGAACTCTCTGTGTATCCCACAAAGACACACAATCAGCACAATGAAATTTAGGGTAAGAGAACTCTAAACTTCCCAAAAGCAATATGAAGTGTAACCTCAATTTTGGATACAAAAAGTTAGCCAAGTTTAACAAATTATGTTAATACTCACAGCTTAATATGTTACCACATATAAAAGTTCAGTAACTAGTCACTCATAAACAGTAAATACATTATTATGTCCGAAAGGATCAGAAAGTAAGCTAATCCATCTAAGATGTTTGAATTCACATAAAAGGCAATCTCTGTCTTTTTGATAGAGGATCTGCTATTACACCATTCTTCATATCATATCCTTAATATGCAGTGGTTGCAACCATAAACAAATTTAATCTAAACTAATAATTAATAAGAAATGAATAATTTATAAAATTTACCTCCATTAAATGTGATCATTTTAAACCAGAACTTTGACTAGTTGAAGCAATTCACAGTATGAAATGTATGTTGCATAAATATGAATGAAAACCTAACTTCCAGATCAGCAGAGCCATGACTGTGGTATCTCTTCTAAATTTAATTGATCTACTAAAAATTTGCTGAAATGTAAAGCACATGAGAAGCTTTTTCATGTTAATATTTAAAACTCAGATTTTTGTAATAAACATTAGATCTAGTAAAAAAAATAATATAATCATTAATAACTGCAATCGTAGAATCATTAAACCGTGTCTTTAGAACAAATCTCTAACTGCCGATTTTCTGTCAGCTGTTTCTTTGCATTAAGTGTAAATTTAAAAACACGCATCATGCATCATGCATCTGCGGACATTCCTGAACACTCCCTACACTGGTCACACACTGCTAATAAACGGACTCAAACGGTTCCTCCAACTCACCTGATTTCTTTGGGGTCGGCTCATGAGCAAGGTTATGGGGCGCTTGTCTGCTTTTATAAACACACACTGCAGACAGCCGTAAAGTGGGTCCACCCAAACTGGGAGTGTCTTACGAGGAAACATCTAAACCAATTATTGAATAGGAGAGTGCATCCCTTCCCTCCCCTCATCACTCGGACCACACTCTATCACCACAGCTAACACCTCTCCTCCTCCCCTCCCTGTCAGATCTCATGGAAGAAATCCATTTACGTCATTTAGTGGCCCGTTTTGTTTCTGCTGACCGCAGCAAATAATATCTACCCTGAATTATTCACCAAAGCTTTTGCACTAAAAGCCTTTGATTGTTGTTCCACAGGAAAGAATACTAAAAGCTGGACACTAATGAGGGCCTGAGTGTTGTGTGCACACGCCGCACGCAAGCACACTGCTGCTGTACGCACACGTGTGTGCACGATAAAGACCAACCACACACGTTCAAGTACTCTCTAACAAACATCATGAACACCACAGCAGTTAATCAAACAGTGGGGCCTCTGAGTAACCTTTTGTTCAAGGATCTATTTAAGAATGTCATAGAAAAAAAGAGCTCTAAAAATGGAGATATTACAGGTGTGAATAAATATACAGAAGTAAACTGATTCCATACATACAATAAAATCTCAGCAACTGAGGTGCATTTTCAGTAAAAAAATAAAACATTGAAAGAGAAGCAATAATGCCCCCTAGTGGTGGGTTGCATTGATGCATGATAACGTTCAATTATATCAGCTAAGATCTGAGTAAAAATGAAATGCAGGCATGTGGACTGCAGGGAGGAGGATGACCAAGGGCTAGACAAAAGAAGAACTAAAAAGAGGATGACCAAGGGCTAGACAAAAGAAGAATTAAAAATGTCAGTATTACAGAATGTAATTATATAGCCTGCTTAAGTATAAGTATTTACAATAAAGCTCTGCTTCCAGCATTTTCTTCCTTCATCAATCTTAACAGACATTTGCCAAGATCCAAATTAATTGAACATAAATCTTAAGGCAATAACCTTAACCTTTCACCAGAATGGTGAAACCACTAGGCAACACCCAGAGTCAAAAATAGGTAAAAGAACTCTTTGTCAAGAATCATTAATGTTGCCATAAAATGGTTCTGAACAGACCCCTGTAAACCAGTAGCAGCGTAGGTTTAAAAAATAAATAAATAAACAAATAAAAAGAGATGGGGGATTAAATCAATCATCCTAACCAAATATGCAGCTCATTACAATTAATAATTTAGAGTAACTTAATCAGCAAGAAGATGACGCAATACCACTATGAAACATGATCCTAATCTAATGCAGAAGGAGGAATAAACACAAACTCATTACTTGTGCCAGCCTGGACTGGACATCATGTCATCTGAACTGACAAAATGGTTTCCCTAGATTTTAGGACAACAGAAGATCAAAAATGTTTAATATATCCAGAAGAAATTTAGACCAAACTATCTGCTTGGTTAGAAATGATGTAATGTCAGGAAACACAGACACTGATTGAGATCTAAATTTGTGCTAGTTAGCGAGCTTGCACCAAATACAAAATCACTGCAGTCAGTCGGAAGTGGATAGTGCACCACCAGTTAAAGACTTTGTCATAATGACTGGTATATGCAGCGGTTTACTAATGGATTTCTGGTTTTTAATCGGAGAAGAGCAAGTCTCCACCTCAGGGTCTAGGTGTGAGTTTCCTATGTATATTTTACAAATGTACACTTCTCTATGAAGAATGCATTGAGAGAGAGAGAGAGCAAGAAAGAGAGAGCAAGAAAGAGAGAGAGAGTGAGAGAAAGAGAGGCAGGTACCTGTAGAACTGCAGCTGCCGTTTGGGGCTCCCATAACGAGCACTGAAGGCATTAAAGAGAGGAGAAGAGAGGAACAAGGAAAGTTTGATTAAATTATGTGGAAAAGAGAACTTAGCAGAAGGGAAAATGTGACAAGGCAGTGACAGAAAGCATTCAGCATGGAAGGCAAAGAAGAAAAGGAATAAAGTGCATTAGAAACTACACATACAGTGTCTTTAAGCTGATGCTGCTGACTGATTTCTGTTCAGGAGGCTTCAGAATTGTGACATTTTTCCTTGCTATGATAATGAGGTAGTAGAGGTCAGAGGTGAACTTAAACTTCTTAACTGAATTATTAACTCACCTGTAGATCATACCAGGTGAACCAGTCTGTCGGAGGGAGAGGCGAGCCGGGGAGTCTGTGGTAGATTCAGGATACATGGAGGCAGGAGGGAAAGGGTGTGGCCAACCTGCCGAGGATGGAGATCTTTCACGGGGACTGCACGGTGCAGCAGATCACGTACGGGTGTCTGGAAGGAGGACAAATGTCAGATGTCGCACATCGATAATTGCACACCTCACCTAATTTTACCTGAGCCAAACATTTTTTTAAAAGAAAGTCTATGTGCATGGATGAAACTAAAAGCAGCTAGTCAACTCCACCCATGCATCAATGCAAGTGGACATCCCAGGCATTTCTTTAACACACACTGGCCTTAATTCACACATTCATGTGTCGTGACCCATGTGCAGAGAACTAAGAGTAATCTACAAAGTAAAAATAAATACAAATAATGCATTTTACAGAACACTGATCAGATTTTAATAGTATAATGCTGATTATGTTAATCACTTTCTTTACAGACAAATATAATATATTGTTACTAAAACAACCCCAAATTTCTACGTAAATGGCCATCGCAACAGATGTGACGGGTATCAACATCAATGATCGGTTTAACATGGCCAGCATGTCCCTGAGAAGGTCAGAAGCATGAAAGGGAAACCAAACCACACTAAAAATAGGGAGTTGGTTATGGTACCCTGTCTACGTCTTGGAGATCTAGACTTAAATCTGAAACTACTATTTCTTTCATAAATTGGTTCTTTTATGTTGATTTTTAGGGAAGTTATTTTAGGCCTTTTCGGAGTATGAAGAGGACAGGGTTGCCATGTGCATGCTGCGTAAACAGCACCATGTCCCCGCCTTGCACGTCCTCTGCTGGGACAGGAATGTGTAGATAACCACATCTCCACTAGATGGAGTCATGTCGTAACTCTGCAGACAGCTTAAAGACGACAGGACAGATGCCCACAGCTGCACAGAAATGATTCGAACCCCCTCATAATAAAGTCCTTTTGATAGCCATCTGTTATAATTAGATATACTACCACATTTGCATTGATATTCTTTTGGCACCACAACATTAAAAATACTGCTCCTCAAATAAAACCTCAGCAAAGGGTCAGGATAGCTACTTCACCAACAGACGAGGATCTTGATCCTCCATACTCCATCCTCTGTTGTAGACGTGGCCACTGCGTATGCTGCTGCACAACAGCAAACCTGTAGCTGATCCACAGCTTAGAGAGACTTCATTCTATGAATAATTCAAAGAGTCTGCCCAAGAAACAGGCCACTGCTGCACCGACTGGCATCAAAGATGGATGGGTGATGGGTTAAGAAGGCACAGATGCTATTAACACACATTTGAAAAATCTCATCAGAAGATTTCCAATCAACATAACATCCTGAGGGAAGATGGACTGCTGCTGTTTTAGCCCACTTTAGCCTGGTGGATAAATTTAAAGAAGCGCTGCAGAGAGATTGGCATCTATGTCCCCCGCCCCGCCCGACAGAGCAGTGAATTGAGCAGCACCGTGCCACACTACCCTATTTCACCAGCGGCTGCTCTCATGTGAGTCACAGCTCGTAACTGACATGATAACATGAAGGTGACTTTGTCCTCTCATCACTTCTTCTTACGAAGTGAATATATGCCCCCGTGTTTAAAGCTCAGCGGTCAATTCATTTCAATCACGCCACAATGGGACATCCGTCACACATGCACTCAGGTGATGATGATGATGATGGCGATAGTGCCATGGCCCTGTGGGGTAAAAACCTTCATAGTAGATTTACTACATAGCTCAGTCCAGCCTCCCTGATGTGGCTGAAGAGAATTCCACGTGTTGGCCTGAAGAGGGATTAAAGTGCACTGTTATCTTTTGCAGAGTCTTAATACCCAGAATCATTGACACAATGCAGTGCCATATTTACTCTTATGTACAAACACTTCCTTATTAAGACTACAAATCAAACTCTAAGACGTGCATCTATAAGTGTGTTTTAATGATACTTCGGAGACATTTTATGGTTTCCACTTCAATCTCCTCCATGGGTTCTGATAGAATGTATGATAGAAATCTAAATAATCCTTGATTTGAATGCTAGAACATCCCACAGGACTGGCTCCTAAGTATTTCAAAGAGCACAGTGGCAGGGAATACCAGGGCCCCTCGGGGCTCCATCATCTAATCATTTAGTCTGTGAAGTTAGGACACCGCTATCAGCTGTTCCACCCCTTTTGATATCGCTTCAAACATTTTGTTTCTACACCTGATCACTGACTCTGTCACGCAGCAGAGCAATGCAGCAATTTCAAAGAGATGCCTGTAGTGAGCTGCGTTTTTTGAGAGGAAGCTGCTGCTGCTGCTGACTGCAGCAATGCGGTACACTACGGTCTGATCCTGGCTCAAGTTCGAGAGCTCAGATTTACTGCACTAATGGGCCAAGGTGCACTTTGCAGATTAAACTGCAGTTAGGACACTGAAAAGGAGGGGGCAGGAAGTGTTGAAAGGAGAAAAACTAAAGGAATTAGAAATATTAGCTTTTATTAACCACAACCAGATATGAAAAGAGCAACAGCTGCATTGACAAATACTAAAAACGTAAAATGTAGACTACACATGTTATAGGCATGCTTCTGTTCAAAATTGTTCTGTAATTTAGGAAAGGTTTGCATATATTTAGACCTTATGTCCAGGCATCTCACAGCCTTCAGATGGACTTCCCAGATTGTACAAGATCTCTTTACCGCTACCCTGGAGCAAATAGTAATACACCCACCTCTGCAACCACTTGTGTTTTCATTACAGGATTGTTGTTAAGGCATAGACTGAAACCATATACATCTGTTTTAACATCTCATCATGCCACTGGAAGAAAATTGACTGATATTCAATTCAACAAAACCATTTTAGAAATGAATAACACTAATGAATAAAGCTGGACCCACCCCAACACAACATACAGCACTGTTAGATTAATATGTCGAAAATAAACTTTAATCATTAAATTACAGCTGGAATAAGAATAAGACACATAAAGAAAGATTAGAGGGCCAGATGGTACCACATACCACAAGACAGTTTAAATTGAGTAAAAAAATACATGTATCTTCATATTCTCTGTTAGGCTAGTTAGTGAATATCTGAGTCTCTTCCAAACAAAATGCACAAGTGAATCACAAAAGATTGTTCTTCATATTTAAATCCACCTACACCCAGCCTGAGTATATTCCCTCCTGAGACAGGGCTTATGTGAGCGAGCAGGCATTGCTGGCCTGGAAAGCGCAGCACGGTGTTGTGTAGTATGTTGGCAGCTGTGGAAAACACACATGGACCCAAGCAGATGGCTGTGGAAAAGGGAGACAGGCTAACAGACGAGAACTGCCGGGGATATCCTGCAGTTCAGTCAGGCAGAGACTAAGAGAGAAGCAAACCTAACCTCATTTTTCCATCGGCCAATAGAAGAGTCCAACAGACTCTCCTCTTTTTCTATCACATTTAATGAATCAAAGTCGAGAAAAACCCTCCTTCCCCCTCTATCTTCATACAGCTTTACAAATGGCTTCCTCTGATAAGCTATGGAGGGCCCTTGATTACAGGTCACAGACCGCCAAGACAGGAAAAAAAAAAAAAGCAATTTGCATAAATTGCATATTTATATAGTAAATTTCAGCTACAAATCCTCCTCCCACAGTTAAATGCACAGCTTGCTGTCAGAAGTCAGTACATTCTGGGACAGCTGCAGAGGTTTTACACACACTGACTTTTCATTTATGGTCAAACTTTAAGCCATGTCAATCATCGGCTGAAAATGGGCTAATGTAGGGCAAAAAATACACCAGAGTAAAAATCCTTAAAGCGTAGGACAAAAAAAAACCCATTTTCGATACTATTTTGGTCCAACACCATTTAATACATTTGCATTCACTCAGAATTTCTATCTGGCTCTGTGCAAAAAGAGCCACGTGCCACCATGAGGTCTAACATATTCCCTATGATATGGGATAAATGCATGGGCCCAGGTTGCCTGTGTTATTGACAGCCCAAACATGAATCAGCAGTCTGTATGCCCTTTCTCATCTAAATCCCCATTAAAACACAGCGACTGGTCATGTTTACAGACCAGCTGGATATACAAAAAAAAAAAAAAAAAGATATAATTGTGTAAAGTGACATAGTGAGGTACTATACCAATGCTCTGGGCCCGTGAGACTGACATAGGCCTGTCTTAGTACTGCAGGGAAGGAAAATGCTGCAGTAAACCAAGAGCAGACAGACACTGCAGTAGAAATATGAAACCATCTTTTTCTTCCTCTGGTCCATCAGAGCTCCGCACAGCAAAGAAAAAGACAACTGACACGTGGTATTTGTACTTAAAATGTCCACAGGCAGCCTTGAGGTTGAGAAACATTGGGTTGGATTATGATGTGAAATAATCTCTAGATTTAACACTATGAACATTTTGACTTTAAGGGACAAGTATGTCCAAATAAATTGCTTGCCAAATGAGCAATGGATGTCACGCAACTATGGCTGCAAGTCCTTTCTCTACACGTACTACGTTATACTGCATATTTAAGTGGGTTTCCTACAAACTGAAAAACAAACTGTTATTGTTTACTGTTTGAATCTTCTTTATAAGTGCAATTTCCATCACTGCGATAAAAATTACAAGGATACTTGGCATAGAGGGGAAAAAAGCATCACAACGACGTACTGACGGTTCGACCAAAGTTCTCAGCAGGTACAAATTTCAAAAGGTTTGTGTATAATAATGCTGCAAGCTCTAGAAAACGCAATCAGGCACTTAATGTTTTAAATATGCAGCTCTTACATACAGTAGTATTCTATGTTCAGGATAGATGGATGTCATCTGTGACAGACGGCAAAAATGTGAAATCTGGCACAAAGTCAGTTTGAACAGACTGGGCGGCCCTAGGAGACGGTGGTGACTACCGACACACCTCGTGAGGAGAAAGGGAGTAAGAAAGATGCCTAAAAAGAAGGAAATGGAAAAGAAAGAGGAGATACACAGGGAAGTACACAGAGGGTGTGCATGTGCGCCTGCACACACGCGCTAAAGAGGAGATGCCCTGTGTTAGAGAAGAGCTCCTGTTCACTGTTATCAGTCTCTAGCTGCACACTCCTCAGACTTCCTTACATTTCACATACTCTTAAATGCGGCTTTGCAAAAACTAAAAGGAACCTAGAAGCATGCTCAACCTGCCAACTTAGGCCTCAATTCAATGAAATATTAAATAACCCACTTTCTGCTATTTCAAGTGGTTCTGTGATGCCGTCTATAGCAGGTGGGGCTAAACGCCACACAGCTTGTTGGTTTGGCCAAATAACCTGGTTGTGTGGTTGAAAGGCGCTGAAACGCTGACATCACGCTGCAGTTGTGGACCAGCCCAACATTCAAGCAGACACACTGAAACCATAAAGAGTTCACATGTTCTGCCATGTCTCTTCTCCTCACCCCTCCGGTTCTATTTTTGTTCAGTAACATCTACACCTCAAAGCACAGAATTTCCATCAGTATTTTTTACAGTTTTGTTTTTTTTATTTTAGTTCTTTAGACTGTTTCAGTCCTATATTGACACAGATTTTTCTCTATTGTCACAATCCACTTGGAATCCCATCTTAAAAGATTAAATATGACAAAACTCTCATGTCACTTTCAGGACAAATACTGATAAAAAAAAAAAAAAACCTTCAACATATAAGCAAACATATAGGCATTGGACTTTTTATCCACAGCTTGTACGTACACACATCTCAGTTACTGATGGGTGACTTGGCAGGTTCAGTTTTGCACAAACACACTACCACAAGGCATGGTTGTTCTCCTATGACCGTCATCTCCGGACGGTAATGTAATTTACCTTTACATCCTTATGTGCCTCACAAAGTTGATCTAAGAAAATTTTTAACCAAGCTATGATAAAGACAAAACATCATTAAAAGGTTACGGCTGGTCTGTGTGTGGCGGCTGCCATTCAGTAATAATGTTAGTGAGTGTTCCGTATAAAGTAGGACAAACTTAATGGCTACATAGAAGTGCCCCCATAATGACTGCATAGATCCATCTAACCGTGCTGTAATGTAGCGGCTATATAAGGTTCCATAAAAAAGATTGACAGCCTGTGTTCATCTACTTCTTTTTTCATCACACTAAACCATAGAGCTGAAGCACTCATGCATGAAACTAATGGCAGGTTTTCTGAAGCATCAAGACTTAAGACTTATGTTGTTTATTCATCTCCATGTATCTGCTGTTGGCTGGGCCAGGGACAGTTCTGTTCACTACTTGTGTACCGTTTGATTACTGTATCCCCAAAGAAACAGCTCTTCTGCAAACAGTACTGGCCTTCAGACAATGTACACACCAACCCAGTTCAAGTCAGCTGGTGTAAACTCTGACCAACTGTGACTGTGTCCCCGCCATGCAAAAACTAACGGAAGAGATTACAGCAGATGGTGGGCCATCGTTGCACAAGTGCAAACAACTATGGCATTAGGGGACGTCAGCGTGTGTTTTATTCAGAAAGGAAAACTGAAGGCAGCAGAGGCATAAATCGGAAAAATGCAGCCATTTTGTATTAACAGAACGTTGGACATGCCTTATGTTCACTTATCATTTACCGTACCTCGGATCTGTACTGTTTCTGCCTCCTATCGTGGCCTCCATCTGCCTTCCAACCTGTTTAAATCCCTGAAAAACAGTCTGCGCTTTAGCTTTCTGGATTGGGTATTGGTGATAATAGCATTTCATAAGATGGTCAATAAATTTCAATAACCAGGAAAAAAAATGAGTACCGTAAATAAATAAAATTTAAAAGCCAATTCTCATATATATTATTCTTACTAATGTTTTGTGTAAACAAGACAGAAAAAAAGAAGGTGACATTTTTTTATCTTGATTTGCTGACATATTACAAAAAGGTTGGATATGGTTATTTTAAAAGTACATTACATCGTCTCCATGACATACATTTAAGTGAAAAACAGGAAAAAGCCGCATTTGACTAAGACAAACGACTCTCAGTTTGCCCAGCAAAACCAACATGTGAGTAAACCCGTAGATATTCAGAGTTTTTACAACTGGCTGTACCATGAGCCTTTCTTGTTTAAAGCAGAATACAGTTTTAATAAAACTAATAAGCCACAGCAGGAACAGGAAGTCAGCTAACTTACTGTGAAAAGCAGCCATGTAAAAAAAAAAAATCATGTAAACTGAGGCTTTTAGGTTTCCCTCCCTTCATCCTGCAGACTCGGCTTCTCTGTATTCTTCACTCCATCTATTCATTTTCCATCTCTTCCACATCTTTGCCTGAGAGCTATATGCTTTGTCAGCCAGCCCTCTATTATCACTCCATCACCGACATTAGCACCGTCAAATCAAAAGACCCAAAACAACATCATTTAATTTCACATGTTAACAGATCAAATCTGTCTGACGTTATTACACTGCTTTGAAAGTTGTGACCATGAAATGCCCCCAATCAAAACTTCCTGTATAAATGACTGACTTTCATCTCATCAAGACAGACAGATGATTTTTGCATTGGACATGTGACCAACAGCAGGTCCCTCTGGCTCTCTACAGGGAATATTCATTCACAAGAACTCACCCCTCACAATAAGCCTTGTTTTATAAATCACGCACAAAAGTCAACAGGCTCAAGACTCCACACTCATGACTCCCACCTGCCAAAATGTAACAAGGATTCATGAGTTGCCCATAAAGTATTGCAGCATATCATGATTTATTATTTCTAGTGCATTCTACGTGGAATTAGCAAGTTCTCTATATACTTTTGTGGGGTTTCTGTAGATATTCTGGTTTCCTTCCACTGTCAAAAAAACATGCACATCAGATTAATTGGGGACTTCAAACTGCTCCCAGGTGTGAGCGTGTGAGTGAATGATGTGTGTCCTCCTCTAACAGACCATTGACCTGTAAAAGGTGTATTCTTGCCTCTCACCCCGTGACTGCTTCTGTGGCATGGAAGGAAACAGAAAGGCAAAGGACAAGGAAGAAGCCTAGCTACATCTGACGATTTTAAAAACCATCCTTTCCCACAACACACTCTATAGCAGAGACATATCCTATTTTGTGGAGTGAGCACCCAACAGTAGCCTGAACTAAGGTAGTGTTTGTTCTTTTTGCTCCAAGAGTGATTATTAGGAAGAGGACAGGAAATGAAAGTGCTTTCAAGATGAATCTACTTCTCCTCTGTTGTGTGATGGGATGCATTTGAAGACATTTAGTTTGAAGTGCAAGTGGTGTTTTTCAATGGATCTTTTTAAAACTACAATTCAACCTACAATCTTGAGGAGTCTAATCATAGAATTTGAACTGGGAGGTTTTCATTGAGAAAACTGGGCTTCTAACATATAACTTATAAACAGGACTACAAATACCTCACAATGTAACATTAGGACTGAGCAATTTAATTATTAATACACAGTTCTGGAAGAAGAAATAAAAACATCATCGATTAATAGACTGGCCCTCACAGTGATCAGTGTAATCAGGGTAAGACGAAATGATGAATGCCCATATATGCAAGCTTTTTCTGTGGTTATCCTGTACATGGCTCTTAATAAAGCCTACATTTTTTTTGCTCCAGGAAGCTAATCAACAGAGTGTATGTATAAAGGTGTCTCACACAGAGAGGAGTAATCCAGTAGAGGCAGAAATAAAGGCAAAATGCATGCTAGCATGATGAAGGATGCAGACAGTTGTCAGTGCAGCCAGGGAATCATTGAACACACTGACAGTTCTGAACCAATGAGGGAGGCAGATAATCTACTGCTACTATAGTGTGTGACAACAATAAAAGTTTCTACACAAGGAAAGAATGGCATTCTCTCCCCCCGTAATGAGAACACAGAAGCACAGTCATTCTGACTATTGGTAACAGAATTAAGTGACAAAAGGCTGGAAGAGAGAGAATTGACCAAGATTTAGCCAAGATGCTCCTCATACACCCACCTCGGTCTGCTCCAGATTCCTGACACAGCAAGCAGGCAGAAAATGCAGAATGCAGCAGCTGTGATGAAGATGCAACAGCCCGATTGGTCGGGAAATCAGTGAAGAGAAGAAACAATACAAGTCTGGCAAATGTGAGATGCTGCGTGGCTCGGATGCCTGAGATTAAAATGCGAGACAGAAAGCAAGGGTGCAAGAGGAAAGTGGCGAACAGAACAGAAATATGGTGGAAAGGGAGTGAGGTGAAGAAAGGAGGAGTGAGAGATGGAACAAATGCGTAAGATTTGAGACAGTGAGCAGAGCATGCTTTAAAGGAAATGCCCCTCCCTCCTTCCCTCCTACCCTGTACGCACAAACAAATACACACAAATAGAAACGCACTTCCTCTGCACCGTCAGCATTCAACGGGGCAGGCTTTCACTGAATCACACTGAATTGCAAACAGCGACAGAGAGGACGGGTGGGCAAGAGGAAATCAAGCAGCGAGCATGTCGCAACAACACAGGGAACATGTGCTTACTGAGCCTTACACCACATTCATGCTCCTTGATCACTTAAGAAGTGGCAGCTCTACACTCCACACAACTGTGTGAAAGAGAGAAGCTTTTTAGTTACGGAAGATAAAAGTGAAGGCGTAAGACTTACAAGCAACTGAAAGTGGCTGCAGGCCTGGCAAAGAGTTGAAACCCAGGGTTTGGTGAATACAAGAGCTCCAGACTTCTAACAGTCACTGCCTAGAAATGACGTTCATCTGATATCAAAACTATATATTTGTAATTATGATCTATGAGGAAGATCTGTGTTCTTCGTCCAGCCTACAGTCCGCCTCCCCCTGTCTGAGGGAGACGGACTCAGGTAGAGTAGACACCTGATTGTAATCTGACTGACTGTGCATTTATGATCACAACAGAAGTTGATGGGGAGTATCTACTTAAGTCTAAATCAGGCTAGACGACAGCAGCAACAAGTCTGAGCCACCACTGCCAGGTTTAAATTAGCAACAATGCTGTCTCACTGACCAGTCTTAAATGCAAACTGTAAGGGGTGGTTTGTTGTCAGCGTGGTGTGCCATCCTGTGTACATATTTATGCATGTTGCCTGAAGAGGCAGCTCCAGCTCCATTGTTGCGCACCACTGTCTCTGGATTGTCTCTGAGCTCTAACCCAGTCAGAACATCTCAGACCTCTGCTTGTAGCCATCAAGGCATCAAGCATGAGGCCGGGTGTGTGCCATAGTCTCACTGGGCCATAACAACAGATCTGGTAGCAGGAGGACTGAACTGCTTTTGAAACTTCACATTTGCCACAATTTTACACATATCTTTGCAGAGTAAAATGTCACTGCACGGGTTTCCTGTTTCTCGTCTGTGACTGTCACACAAAGTACCAAGTCATACAAAGCATAGGTTCCTACAAATAAACAGAATAAAAATATGCATTCGCACTAATGGCAGAATGTGCAACGGATATTAGTTTCGAAATATATTTAGCAACAGCTTAAAATAAAAATATAAAGAATCAAAAAAATTATTTTAAGCTGTTTTGCATGCATATACAATGTAAATGGCCTAGTAATACAAGGGTAGAGTGCCAGCCATACTCTCAACTAATTTAGACAAATATTGGACCGTGCTGAATATGATCCACGTCTATCTTGCTTGTCATACTACGTAGCAGACAGTCATGTGGTCACATAAATGTGCACACAGTCGGAGTGTCATTCTGATGCCACAAATACACAACTGACGCCACACAAATACAAAAGTAGCAAAAGCCTACACTGTAATTACTGAACAGCACAATGATAGTATTGTACACATTAAAGTGAATCGGGATTATATTAGTATCTTGTCTTCATCTGCTTATTTTATTAGCATCAAATTAACAAATTATGTAGGACTGAAAGCATTTATCCACAGCTTGTGTCATCCGTATATGTCATTAGCTTCCATTACAGATCATTAGCTATGTTGGATTTTATTTCCTTGGACTTTTCGCTGGTAAAAGCATCTTCTCTGGATACAAGTAGCAGTTCGAGTCCCAGCCTCGTTAATGACGTTCAGGCTGCATTTACACTAAGCTGAAAATACAGTGCATCAAAGTAACACTTGACCTGGCTCCTGTTTTTCTTTTTTTTTTTTTTCTGGGACCATGCGTGGGACTGACTATGAGAGATAATAGAGGCTTGGCAGCCAAACAATATGAGTCCACTGAATTGCTTCATAAAAATAGAAACACATTGAACTCTATGCTGTTCAGGTGGAAGTATTTCACCTGTATACAATCAATTGCATTATAAATATTTAGCATACAATAGATATCTTCTCTGAAAGTAAAAGGAACTACCTATCTATAGCTCTTTTAACATTGTATAATTATGAAGAACTACACTTGTCTACACACTAGGCAAAGATATTGAAAATGATTTAGTTAAAAAGACAAATTGTCTATTACTAAGATCACATTTATTTATCCCCAAGGGGGCAATTTAAACATTTTGGACCTGCTGCCAAAGCAACTCAGTCAAATGAATTCAGGCCTTGCTGTCTGCAGGCCAAAGCAAGTCAAGAATCTAATCAGAAGATGCAAAGTGCAACACTCTAATTGCATCATTAGCTAAACCAATGACTCAGTTACAATGACTTCTGCCTAACCCTCCCCCACTCAAGCCTTCAGTGCCCCATCCCGAAATAGGGAGTCAGGCCTCGAGCTCTTTACTGTATAGCTGCTCGAGCAGAATAATTCTAGCATGTTATGTGCAACAGTGCAAAATGTTAACGTTCCAGAAATATCCATCAGAAAAACGTAGTATTAATGAGAGCACGCAGCACAACTGTCATGAAGATGCCATTCAAGCATAGATGAGATTTGGATGTTGAAAGAGAAGTGAGACATATTTGCTCACAATGACTCAGTGATGATGTTTCAATATGACAAGCAGAAGCCTGACCAAAATGCTGAGGTCTGACATCAACAACACAAACCAAGCAGAATCCTTTCACAACCTACCTACAGGTAAGAGTCATACATGGACTTAAGCCTATTTTGACTTTGATGTAATGTAATTTTTAACAGTAACTAATGCTCTTATGGTGGGCTGCACTGGGGGCAATAGTCCTGCAGTCTTTCTGACTCACTTTTGTTTGCTTACACAATGGTGGATGAAAGGTGCATTACGTCTTCTTCCGTATTTCAGATACATCTTCCCATTTAGTGATTTGTGACTTACTGTGTTTGTGCATTATTATCATTTTTAATGCATGACTCGCAGGTGGATTCCCAGCAACTGCAAACGCTGCCTACACCAGAAAAGAACGTGCGTTGTATTTCCTGTGCATGCTGAGTGACAGAGGCGATGATAACGCCTCCGATCCTTCCCGTTTCAACCCTTCACATGACAGAACAACCACCGTGTCAATTAGGGTGAAACTCTGTTCTCGTACTTTCATGGATTGATGACAAACGCGAGTGTCACCGAGGACGTGACGACGGCTACACCAACCTGGCCTCAACTTGAACAATATGCCACTCTGCGGCGTCGCCTTAAATCTTCTCATTCCTAACACTGACAGGAGCACATGTTTGACAGCGATTATTTCATCCAGTTGTCACGGCGACGCCTGGGATGGAGGAATTAACCTGGCCTCCGCCGCACTGTAGCTCTTTAGCTTGTGTGCGCAGCGCAGCGCAGTCTGGCTGCGGCTGCTGCTGAGGATGGTGGGCTTCTGGAACTGGCGTTTCAGCGTCGGGCCACATCTGCAAAACCAACTCTGGCAGCTGACATATGACCCTCCGTCCCGCAGCTTTTTAAAAACCGCGTCTTCGAGAACATCAAATAAAGGCACCGTAGCATCAGCGTCAGTTTGAGGCACTGATGTGCGCGGATTCAGGGAACTTGAGACTCTTCACACTTGGGAGGATAATCACGGCTAATCAAAGCGTTCCTCGTTACGATCAGCCACTTTTAATCCCGTAACACTGCCCTGCGGTGCTGTTGTGTCATTAACTGCAGGTAATATGTCAGTATTATGTTAATGTCGGTACCATTTAATAGCTAACCTTACTTGCTGCGATTATCGTTGCGTAAAGTACGTTACCAGCGTTTAATGGCTTGCATGAAAAATCCCGAGCGCCACGTCTCTCGTTCTGACAGAACCTTAACATAGACAAAGGCGCAGAAAATGAAGACGCAAACGAAAGAAGCAAAGGCCAACTGCTCTTACCTTTGGCGATATCCTCTTCCCCTTTTCACTGAGAAGACCCTCAGGATTCTGTTGCTCTGACACAACTACCACGCGTTGTATTAGGCCCCGCCCCCTGACAGCGGCCGGCACTTTATTCGTCAGTTAGAATACAACCGCAGCCGGGCTACGGATTCTGATTGGCCATGACGTCTGCCAATCTGTTTGGATTCTGCTTCCCGCGTTCGCAACTGTGCTCACAAGCTTTACATATAGCCTATATTTAGTTGTCAACAACTACTGCGAGATGATGACCTTCAATTAGCAAAATAACCTTATGCACAATATCTATCTGTGGAAACGGACGCAATTTTGACACAGCAATGCTTTAATTACTGAAGCTATTTCAAAAAATACATTTAAATAAAATAATTTTAACTTTATATTTGTAGAGCCACTCTAAATTATGTCCACATTATGTATTCAAATAATAGAATTGTGTGTTTCATTAGTATGCAAGAATGAAAAATGAAGACAACCTAATACAACCGAAGCATCATCGCCTCTGGAAGAATAAGTTGTCGCGTTTGACTTTGATTCTTTGTGCCAGCTACAGTCGTTTGGCCATCTTGTGTCGATGCGGCCAACTTAAGCGAAGAATCTACAATCAGTCTTTCATCATAAGAGGAGCTTTGACTTGAGCTGCAACCTCCGACCCCATGAGCTCCTCCACAATTGTCAAGGCGAATTCAAAACTGGTGCCTGGCCCGCGGCTGGTGATGTAATGTCCATCCTTCTGTACTCGAGCCTCTGAATATTTATAGTGGTCTAAAAAAAGACAAACAGCAATACCGTAAGAATCACAACAATACAACAGCTTCCAGCTATGGACCGAAACATGGTCATTAGACAGCATGTTGTGTCACAAGGGCTTTGCATTTTAATCCATAAATTGAACTGATCAGTTCTGGTATTTTCCGTAAAAGCTTGCATTTGCCAGAATCCTGTGATCGTCTCTACTGGTTTTACTACTACTCTTAAATTAGAGCATAGCTATACAGCGCCACCTGCTGCACCTTAAAAACAACTACATGTATTACTGTTTAAAATCAACCATATAAAATGAACAATTTATGTTGCCTTCTCTCTTCCGTTCTCTTTTGTTTACCTCCAGCCATCATCTTCTCCTTCATAGCAGGATGTGTAGTGACTGTACTGCCATATCCGATACCATGTGCCAGCAGAGCAGTGGGACCTGCACAAGGGCAAAGCTATTTAAGTCTCATTTCACTGCTTCCTCTTATAAAGTGTCACCAAGTGTCATTTGACTTTGTCAGATAAATATTTATCTTAATAAAAGGCAGAGTAGGACATCTAAAAGGTTGAGTCACCTCTATTAATCCTATAACTCTTGATTTTGCATACAAATGAATAGATCTGTACATAACTTCTAATATTAGATGTTAAACTTATTCAGCCCTCTGCTAAACCTGCTCCACGGTAAAAACAATAGGGGGGGATAAAAGGCTATGAATGAACAATTCAAGTGCTGCAGTGAGCTCATTTGAAAACTGTTAATAGAAAGATATTGATCATGCCTATTGGCTGGCTTCCCGTGCAGTGTAAAGATTACAGTTTTTGCCTGGTAGCCAAAAAACTCTTCTCCTGTTACAGCCAGTTCCCCACCCAGGGGACTCCAGTATGCAAGAGAAGCTTGTGAGAGGCAAAGAGGAGAGAAAGGCTATGACATCTAATATCCGATGAATGGTAAAATAAATAGCCTTTGCAAATTTCTAAGGACACGACCTAAAAAATGAAATAGCTCAAAAATTAGAAGGAAACACAGAGGTGCATGAGTGCATCCGCTCATTTTTCTGCTGTTCAATCTGGTCCATGTCATTGTCTTAAATGTCAAGATAATTATTTTTGTGTTAAGTCAAAAACAATGGGTCTTTCAATGAGCCTTCTTGCCTGCAGGCTCATTAAAATGTATATTCCTGTGAGGATGTGACTCCTTTTCTAGGACACCCTTCAGCTGCATTGGTTCCTGTCCCTACTGAAAATGTCCTTTAGTGTCCTTTCTCTTTCTATGGAGGTTGTCAAGCAAAATGTCAGAGCTTGTGGGCATACTTGGGAACGGTTATTAATCAAAGTCTCAACCTTTCATTCAAAATGCTAAAAAATGTTCAGGTAATCTCAAAGAAATAATGCCTGTTTTTCAACTGGTTCAACTTTTAAAAGACCAAAGGTGCATATGAAACCATTTTAAGAACACATCTACTTATTAAAAAAGCATGTAATATCAATATTGATGCTAAAACAAGCACCACAGACCACACTGTAGATGCGTTTAATGCAAATAATTAAGAGCAGTAATATAGGGGTTACAGTTCATCATATTTTACCACAAAAGCATGTCACTACTAGGGGTTAGCCTTGTATAATCATAATGTAGTTGTTATTCACAGATTGTACCTGCACAGATGGCTGCGATCAGGCCATTCCTGCCATCCTGATCCTTCAGCACCTCCTTCACAGCAGCAGACTGCAAAGAAAACAAGTGAAAATTGCAGGCCGTCATTTCTCATTGTACTCTGACAATTTCCAGACTTAAATGAAAACAAATTCTCAAGACATGACTGCTGGTACAAAGATGTGCATGTTTAGTGTTGGACTCTTAATCTCCATGTTATTCTGTAGTTATGACACTCATTGCGTTGATGCCATGATGATTGACTAGTGATCTGTCCAGAGTTTTTCCGTTCAACCTGGACAGTTGCTGAGAGATCTAATTGTTGTGAATTGTGAGAAAAAAAGTAATACACTACATGCTGGTATTATGTTAAAGCTATTGAGGATTGACACTAAAACAAGTGACCCATCCCGGGTGGTGTAACCGAGTGTTATCATGTGGATCTTTCAGAGCAGAATGATGCATTTAAAGTTGTTTATCTGACCATTTCTCACCTCTGCCAGATTCTGGGCACCTGGCATTCCCCCTGGCAGGAGAACAACATCGTATGGTCCCTAAAACACAATAATCAGGGACTGTAAGAATGTGCATTTATCACACATTTGCGGCATTGAGCTCGCCAGAGGGAGAAGAAAAATACTCCTCTGATAAACGATTCAGGCTGTTTTAGTGTTGGTGCTAAACTCAACCTGTTTGCTGGCATCCTCAAGGCTGGCATCAGGACAAATGACAACGTTTCTGCTGCACTGAACTTGCTCTTTTCCCGTCAAGCCTGCAACCGTCACCGCAATCTAGATGTTTGACAAAGCAATACAGAAGCACAGCATTAGCATCAACTCCTGACATGGCATCCTCTCTGCTGATGGGGTCGTTGTTTTCAAAGCTATCAAATGGCGGAGAAGTGCAACGACGTCGTACTTTGACATTTAAAATGACCTGGATTCAAACTCACTTAGGAACTTTTTTTGAACGCGACAGAAGATAACTATAAAATATTTGTACATGAAAAAATAAAACAAAAAGGACTTCATAAGACAAGAGCTAATATAAAAGGATGAAATAAGCAAAGTCGTTTGATAATGTCAACATGTTGCGTTCTTCATCATTGACGTGTTTCACAAGGCAAAACAACTTAAATCATATTCATTGTGAAGAGTTATTAAAGTTCAAAACTTCATGTTGAGATGTTAAATAATAATTGCTAGCAGCACTGTTAGCTAGTTTCGCTAACTGCTAATAGAATCAATTAGCTGGTAGGTGTGTACAAACCCCTGCTCTCCGCATGATGTCCACGGGAATGACAGTTTCCATCTCTTCTGCACCTTTAGCCAGGATCACTAATGCTCTTTTTGCTGCCATGGTTGGACTGCACAGTGCAAAGACGAGAAAACCGCAGCTAAAGAAATCCGCAGAGACGGATGAAATATTTACTCTGCGCCTCTAATCGCTACTTTTCGGTGTCGTCATAGTACCGCCCTCTACAAGTAAAAGCAAAAGTCTTTCTTTTTACTAAAATATTTATATGTGTTCACAGATTACAACCTTCTTTTTTTTTTAACCACATACAGACGCCAAAGTAAGATCCGGACTATTTTATTAGCAAGTCAACTAAGGTGTTAATGAAAAATTGTGTGGCGAGTAGAACACGCCCACCGACGAAACCGGAAGTACAGGCAGATCATGTCGCCGGTGCGTTTTTGAGCAAGTGACGCACACGTTTCTAAATATCTCATTAAAAACGCTACAAATGTATGACTAAGAAAATCTAAAGTCAACATCCTGTTAAAATGTTGTTGAAATCAGCCAGTACAAAGCAGTAATATGGTCGGTAAAATTAATCCAGAATAATGCAATAATTAGGATAGATTTTAAATTGAGTCAAATGAATGAAACTACTCTGAAAGTTCCTGACAAGTAGCATTAATGTGTATGTTTTCCAGTCAAATTGAATAGTATTTATG
>BJFM01002696.1:54790-70517 GCA_016586285.1 Arothron firmamentum
GGGGGGGGGGGGGGGGGGCAGTTCCAGGAGAAGAGCGAGGAAGATCGAGAGTGAAGGAGAAAGAGGAGGAGCAATAAGCAGAGGGCGAGGAGGAGGAGAGAAGAGCAGGAGCTGTTTGCTGAAAACAGCAGGGGCCAGGTCTCGTGAAAAATGTCAGGTCAAATTGTTCTTGACAGTGTTAATATCTGCACCTCATAGCCATAATTACATGTAAATAAATAGTGAAATAGCTCTCAGCTGGAGACTGAGAGGGGAGAGCTGCTGCATAAGACAACCAGCTGAGGACCCCGACCACCTCCCACACTCCCGTCTTATTAGCAGGAGGAAGACAGGAGCGGAGAGTGAGAGACAAGCTCAAATCTCCCAGTCTTTGCTTTTCTTTATATAAACACACAGAAGTTCAGAAAACTGTAGCTCAGCTTCTCGAAGGGGTCCAAAAGCATGACTTGACAGCGAACAAGGGAGCGAGAATGGATGGGGGGATGGACGGGAAAAGGCGGCTGCGAGAGAGAGAGAGTCAGCGAGAGTATTAATCACGGCTATGCACCTGTCAGAGAGGTATCTGGAACTAAAAAGAACCAGATGCAGCCAGACAACATCCAAAGACCTCCAACTAGCAGGACAGGTTCACAGCAGAGCGGCCCTCCATCACCTGGCTGTCCCATCACCTCCTGCACCCCCTGACCCAAAGAGATAGCACGTCCAGCATATTATTATTATTGCTGTCATTATTATTATTATTATTATTATTATTATTGTTATTGTTATTGTTATTATTATTATTATTATTATTATTATTATTATTATTATTATTATTATTATTATTATTATTATTATTATTATTATTGTTATTATTATTATTATTATTATTGTTATTACTATTATTATTATTGCTGCTTCCAACTTGAGTGTGGGGCTCTCCACAGAGGAGCATGTGTATGTCTGTGTGTGTAATAGGTATTTTAGATAGGATCGATGTCTGTGCCTGTGCCTTAATAAAGGCAGTATCACTCTCCACCTTATAGGCATTTCAGCTGCGTGGGATACACAGCATGTGAATCATTTTCCTTCTTAAATCCCCATCTTCCAGGATTTACTGAAATTCATATTGGCTGCCTCTGCAAGATAAATGTAAATCACGTTCCCTTATATTTACTATTTATCAGGATGCAGCAGCTCACTTTCAGCAGGAAATATCTCTTACCCGCACACAAACACCCTTGCATTTAAATAGCATTTTTATTGTCCGCTGTAGCCTTTCATCTGGGCGTAGGGAGAAGAGCTGCCTCTCCAGGGGAGAGAGTTGGAGCAAGAGAGGAAGGTGGGGAGAGAAAGACGGAGAGAGAGCGAGAGCAAAGCACTATTGGCAAGGTATCATGGGATGACAAAAAGCCAAATAGAGGGAAGGAATGTTGGTAGGTGAGAAAAAGATTATGAATACATAAAGCTGAGACCAAAAATATTTTGGAATGAAAAGGAGGACGGCTTCATTTGAGCGCTCCGGAGACGCAAAGATTGACGGAGCAACAAATGGCTCAGGTGCACCAGCAGCCAATCAGCTGCAAGACTGTCTCGGCGACTTTTAAATGAAGCCTGCTTAAGCTGAAGGCTGGACCGTATGAGGCTCTGTGATAAATCTTCCAGTTAATATTAAAAAAAGAAAAAAAAGCAATATTAGTCACAGGAACCCCAAGACCATGAGTGCAAAGACAAACCTGGATGTACTGTAGTGTGTGTGCAGAGGTGCATTTCTAGTGTCACAGAATTCTTCCTCAGAGTTCAGATGTGTTAAAAAAAAACAAAAAAACAAAACAGCAAAGACTAATAATCTGTGTAAAAACAGTATAGCCAGTGGATATGATTTACAGTCCCTGGATTTTCTTGGCAGCTGCCAACAGCAGGTCTCCTTTTTTTTTTTTTTTTTGAAAGCCTCTTACATCTTTTTTTATACTTGCCAAATTGAAACAGTATTTGTTTTAATGGGAGTTCTAATTAACTAGTATGTATTCCCCCTCTTGCTCTGCGAGTGGTTGAGCGATGAATGCAGGCTATGTGCTCATCCCCTTTGATTTGTTGTCAGTGGAGCCTGCCAGCTGACACAGTGCCCGGCGAGAGGCTTAATGCCCAAGTTTTAATAATGTGGGGGACTACACGAATCTCCCCCTCTCATTGGTATTCAGGTGCAGAATGTCTTGTTAGAAGTCAGAGAGGGAGGCGGAATGAAGCCAGAGCTCCGGATTGTTACGTACCCCCTAACACACGCACACACACGCACACGCACACGCGCACACGCACGCACGCACACACACACACACACACACACACAGAGTTTTTTTTGGCAACGACTGAGCTCGGTTCTTAAAAATAATTCATCCCGTTTTTAAAAGAAGCGGCTGCACTAGCTAATGGAAGAGCAGTAGCACAGTTTGGAGTCTCCCCTGGCTTATCTCTGTCAGACAGTTGTGGGGAGTCGCTGGTGAGCATGGTGTCAGCGTGCGTGGTACGGTGCAGCGCAGCGCGGGCAGGCAGGCCTGGGGACACAGATCAAAGGGAGGCAGGGGTGAGAGCCGCTCTGCCTCTGATCCTGTGTATGTGTGTGTGTGCGCGCGCGCGCGTGTGTGTGCGTTTCTGTGTGTGTAGGCCCCGGCCCACTCACACAGCCCAAAGGCCCTCATATACACACATACGTGAGCACACACACACACACAACCTTGTCATTCCAAAACACACAACACTTATATAAAACTGCAAAACACAAAAAAAAAAAGAAAGTTCCCGACAAAACTTTGCAAACTTCCTTTTCCGTAACAGCGAGATCTCTGATCACCGTGAGTTCACCCCTTCACAGCTGGCATTCACACCCTCCAATCAGGCAGGACAACATTATTCTACTGCGCATACAGTCCAAGAGAAACACTTTTTTCCACCTGGTGTCATTATTTCTGGAAATGTATCTGAGTGGTGAAATCCAATCTCAGCCATGGCTTCAGCTCCCCGCTCAGTACAGTTGTTTTCTTTCCTCTCCCAGCAGGTGTCCCTGTCATGCAATAATGAGGAATTCAGTCCGAACGTTGCCCCACAAACGCAATGCCCATAAACGCCGCTTCAAAGAGACCGAAAAAGTATCCAAGAGGCTCTTTAGCGTTTCTGATTACAAGGTTAGTTTGAGCTGCGACTGTGTCAGCTGTAAAAGCACCACCTCCTCAGCGGGAAGAGAGCTAAGCAAATACTATTTGCAAATTCACTTTTTAAATGTTATGAAGGCCTCTTAATGGCTCAGGATAAATTAAATGGTAAAAAATAAGCATCAAGCGGGTTAAATATTCAGCTAAAGGAAGGGGAAAAAACCTGTCCTTGTTGTTCTTGTTAGGAATCACTGTGCCCCAAAATGAAACACAACCAACAACAAAACCTCACACTCTTCACTCAGCCATGCACGGCTTCCCCTCCCACCATCCCAGAATATGCTGTCTGCTTCCGCCAGCCAAACACGTTGTACATCCCACAATGACAGCGAACAGTTTGCGTGCACACGGCTTCTCCACCACCTGTAATGGGAAAATGTGGGCTGTCGGGATAGGTTATGAGATTGGGATGGACGGGGGCTCCTGTTGGGACCGCTGAACGCTGCAGGATTCCATTACAGACTCGGCACCTCGTCTCTGCAGCCCATTTACTGGGAATCAGAGAATTTTTGTCAATCTTTGCGGCAACAGCTACGGCCATCAATCGCAAGCCCTTGAAGAAGCAATAGCTTGCACGTACTGACGGAAAAGCATATCTTGGGCAAACAGATTCTGTGGTTTTTGAAATTCTTGTTTCCATCTCCGCAGAAAACCTGTCAGTGTTTATTTTTCTCCATTAAATGAAGGAGAAACATGCTGTAAAGCTGTGACTGCTGATTGATAATTTTTGATTTACAGTTTTGGGGCAAAAACAAACAGGGTCTGACCTGGATGAGGTGCATTTTATGTGACTTGTGTGTAGGTTTTAGCAACATGGATATGTGTGTGCGTATGTGTGTGTGTGTGTTGGTGGGCAGTCCGGCCCGGCCCAGCAGGCAGCAGCGCCATAGAGCGAACTCTGATTCTGCTGTCAGTGGGAACATTTGTGTCCATGCTGGGAAACTGATGGGAATGCCACACAGCATTCTGCATGCAGTCAGTACATTTCAATTCAATGCAGCGTGACACATCAAAACAGCCACGCCGCTTTCTCCCGGCTTCCTAATGGAAATAAAACAGCTATTCCGCTATTTATATTAAAAGTTTATGTCAAAAAAAAATTGAAAGGCATCTTTGACAAAACCCACTTGATGGGGTAGATGAAGGGTGAAAATCCACCTCTGTGCTGTTGCCCAAAGGCTCCTGTGTTAATCCTCCCTATGACAGGAAGTGTTTAATATCCCAACACATTCTTGAATGTGTGTGAAAGGAGGCAGAGAAAGCCACAGCGAAACCCCCCGCCATGTCTGCATTAGAGAGAGCCATTAATAAAAAAATAAAATAAAATCACCTCCATGTTCCTGGTGTTTTTCTGCAGGTTTTGCAGTGAGAGCATTAGCAGTTAAAGCCCCTGTGCCACGATTAACAATCAAACACGCTGTGAGCCTCCGTGTTATCCTCCGTTGCTCCAGCAGGAGAGAAAATCTCTTTTTTGTCACAAAATCCTTAATTCTTTCTTCTCTGAAGAAAGAGGGTAATACCAAGAATGTTTCCAATCTGCTTTGAGAAATATTTGAAGAAGAAGAAGAAGAAAAAAAAAAACTCCCTATAAAACACGTGTGAACGACAGGGTAATTGTGGACAAATGCAGCATTGAAATTCATTTTCAACTCTTTACACACCATTTCAATCTTATTTTCTGCCTGTTAACCACATCTTGTTGGTGAGGGTGGGCAAGAGTGGCCAGTATTGATGGGTAATTGTATATAATTCACTGCGTACACACGATTTGCATCAATACAAATCATTTTCCATTCGCGGCTTCTTAAAGCTCGACCCTAACCACAGAGTCCCATTTGAACGCTTATTAATGGAGGTGTCCAAAGAGGTTAACATGTGAAATCCAACGGTGACGGTGCTCACAGAAGCATGTATGGAACACCGTTCAGCTTGTGAAGAATGGAGGATGTATTTGGCTTTACAGAGACTTAAACTGCAATTAGGAAGACTAACGCTCTTCCGTATCGTAACATCAGGGTACAAATGTGGACAAAGTGACATGAAAACAGACATTAGGAGCAGCAGGAAATCAGAACTGAGCTGTGTCGAGGTGAGAGAAATCACACTTAGCACTGCAGTCTTTGAGCTGCAGACAATTATGTGGAGAAGATTACAGGCCTACATTTATAAGCTTTAGCTAATTATTTCATCTGAATGTGTTCTCGCTGCTCTGCGCAGGATTTAGGCGTCCCAGGAAAGTCGAAGACGCTGTTTGGAGCAGCCCGAGTACTTGTGCTGCTATCAAGATGAATTTTAATTTGTTGATGTTAATCCAATTGTTTTACAAATGTAGCAATTTGGAGTAGCTAAAATAAATCCAGGGCTTTGGAAGGCGAACATAAAAGCCCACACTGGTAGTTATTTTGCTGAACATGCTGTTTCTGAATTTTAATTTCTAGTCAAATACAATTATGTGTTCGGAGCGGTGAGGGGAGGTGGAGGAGGGGCGGCTGGAGAGCCACAGGACTGAGCTGTTCTTCCACAAGCGTGTGCAGCTTGTTCGGACTGACCTGCGGGGAGAGCCCGTTACCAACGGGGTTCATGTGGTTGCTGGACGCCGAGGGGCTCATGAAGGTGTCGGAGTAGCTGGAGAAGCTATGGCGATTGGATGACAGGCCGTACGCGGCGCCGCTGTCGGCGCTCAGACCTCCCTGGTGCATGGAGGACGGAGGCAGGGGCTGGGGTCGATGTAACGTGCTGCCCTCTGAAGAGGCAAGAAAGACACAAACGGTGGACAGGTAAGAGAAAGCCAGCCTAAACCTTTCAGCTCAGTTGGTCATACATCCCACATTAAGTGTCCCTGTTAATGAAATAAAAGACGGCTTTACTCCTGTTTCTGCAACAACCATATGATTGTAAATATAATTGCTGGCAGCGTGACACTTAAAATAAGCACATGGTTTATGTATGATTTCTAATGCTATTAAACTGAACACAAATAAAGGATGACGCAAGAAAAAAAGACAGCTTAATGTGATTTTGACCAAAATTACATTAAATGCAGAGTACAGAATGTACGTTATGCCCCCTTCATTTGGTCTTACCTTGTGATAATGTGGTGCTGGGATAGCTGGAATCTGGTAGCTGGTATGTGGGTAAAGTTGGCATCCCTGTAGGGGGGAATCCCCCAGGTAACAGGTGGTTAAAAGCTGCCAGCTGATTGGCTCCGGCCTGTTTGCGCCACCGAGCGCGCCTGTTGCTAAACCACACCTGTAAAGGGAATAACATTTAGATTAAAAATTTGAATTTCATTTCTTTCTTTCAAAAAAAAAAAAAAAAGTGCTGTGTTTTTGACTGGGCTCAGGCAATGTTTTTCATTGTCTATATGAAGGTTTTGTCTGCACAAAAGTCTCTTTGTTTCCCTGAGTCTGTAATGTGAAACAAAGGGTGCAGAGAAAATACAAGCAGCCTGCTGCGAAATAGAACTCACGGGACGGACAGCATTCAACTCTTCAAATGTCAGTCTTAAAAATTCACAAGGACATATTCCAGGTGGACCTGGACCTTTCCATTTATTAAACTCTGTTAGTGTCACATCGGGAGGTTTGGCTGCAGCAGACTTTCAGGCTTCTGCCACCTGTGATTAATCTTCCGGTTAGTTGGACGACTGCTGCTGCTGCCGGTGGTAGCGGAGAGTCAGCGGCCCCTGTGGGAGCTGCCACTGGGGCCCAGCGGTCCATCCCTGTTGTTCTTAAGGGTCTGAAGCTGTGAACTGTGTAAACAGGCTGCCCTAAGCCCTCTTTAGTGGCTAGAAGTCATTTAAAGGTCAGACATGGGCCACTAGCCTCCACACCAAGCACCTCAAGTATGACTGTGGAGCTGTTGGGTTCTTTGTGATGGGCCAGACGCGCAGACTCACACCTCTGTCCTGCTTTAAATACGGTTGATTTTCTTTTGAAAAAAATCCTAGAATACTTAATCCGAAGCTACAAATGGACAAATACTCACAAAATGAGCAGCGCTAAATACCCCAATGAAAGGAGGTAAAAACAGGGCCTTTTTTTTTTGGGACCAGAGAAGATTTACACATTTTAAAAAAGGCTTCAGCTCCAACAAAACATGAATTTAATCAGGCCCTTTTGAAAAGAGGCAGCAACCTGTTCCATTTAACCAAGACAAGGCCTGGGTTTCACTGTGTGCTAAGGGTTGAAGGACATTGATCTATGCCTCGCACAGGCAATTCATCAGAGTTTAATACACTGTCAGCGCAGTTCATCTACTGTTGTGTTTCAAACGGCCCGGGCTATTGTGAGAGCACATGAAAGAGGGGGACAAAAGCCCCTCCATACGCCACCGAGAACAGTGGACACAAAGAGGGGGCGTCCCTTTTAAACAGGTCTTAGAGACGGACACTTTCAAGGGGACTTACACAGAGGCATACTCGCTGCCTTTTTGGGGTCTGCCTCTTTTTTTATGCACACACAAACATACATATAAACTCGTAGAAGCCTAAAAGGGATCTCAGCCGATCAGAGATCTTAATTTGAACGTGGTTCTTTTCCTCCTACTTCCTGGAGAGAGAGTGTGTGTGTGTGTGTGTGTCTGTGGGTGTGTGTGTTTCTTGTGGTAAAGTTCTTAGGTGCTTGGAAAGAGATCAAGGTGCAACAGGCAATGCCTGCAACAATGATGCAACTGGAAAACCGACAAGAAATCTTTATCTCGGGGCCGATCACGTCTAAAGGACCCGTCGGAATCCCTCAATCGGCTGTTCCAAAACAAACGTAGCCAGCAGCTCCGGTGAAATTTCTGCTATTGGGATGTAGTGGAGCGTGGTCCAGGGCCTGAACTAAGCTCCTACTGCGCCAGACAAACAGCTGCCTGACGCAGAGGAGGGGGCACCTTGTGAGAGTGAGGGGGAGGGCACACCCATTTTCTTCCACACACTCGCCTTCACCCCCACCCACTTCACCTCTGACCTCATCCACTCACTCCACCCCTCTTTTATGTTGGCTTTAACTTCCTTCCCCCGTGGTCATCCAAGCTTTGGAAGAAGGTTTTCCAAAACAGCAGAGACAAAACTCCCCGAAAATGAATTCAAAAAGTTGTTTTCACCATTTAGCCTTTATTCAGAGTAGGTTCAGTTCTTTTTCCTGCTGTTCATGAATGTTCTTGTTTTGACTGCTCTATCACGAAATTCACAAAAGCTGATTTCCTTTTTAATGTGATGTGACTATAAAATTTCTTGCAAATCTGCCTCTACTTTGCGTTTGTACGTTGTAACTTTTTCATTAACGTGGTTTTGTTTGAACAGTTTTTGAAAGGTATATAAAGATTTAAAAGGTGTGTCCTATCAATAGATGATGTTGAATTCAAATTTTGTGGTGTTTTTTTAAAATATTGTTTTTATTTTAATACCCAAATGGGAGTTACATGTCTTTTTTTATGTGTTAATATTTATTTTCATATTTTCATTGACTAAATGCTAAGTGACTATGATCTCCCATCATAATCCAAACTTACATAGAGGAAATCACTGTATCTTTATAATTAACTGAAATTTATCTGTATTTTCCATCTCCCAAAAAATGAAATATGACAGAATAATAAACACTGAAGTTCCCAAAGAGGCTGCAGCTCCAGCTTGTCAGTAGGACAATGCAGAAGAGCATGAGCAAGACTGAGGGACCCTGTCCAACAATCATCAGGCCTCAGCCGGCTGGGATAAACCTGCACCACTACCCGTATGCTATCACACGCTTGCATACATTATAAGCACACTGTTCCACAGCCTGAAGCTGAGGATTTGAAGCTGCGCTCTGGAACCTGATCACAAAGTCACCTTGGACCACAGATTCTCCTCTGCTCTCCACAATCCGGTTTAATTCTCTGCAGTACAGAGAGCTGCGGCGCTCCTTCATGTCTCCCCTCCATACCTACAAGTGCGCCTCTCGATTCATGTGCCCGTTTCTGTTTCGTTTTCACGGACTAAAAGGTTTCCCTGGATGCTCCCGGATTGGCCTCTGCTGAAAGTTTAGGGGAGCAGCGAGGATGGAGGAGCTGTGACCCGTCTGATAGGAGCCAAACGGAGCCCTGCTCCAGGGAGGCGTCAGAGGAGGGCGGAGGCTGAGAGAGGTCCAGATGCAAGCCTCAAACCTGGATAAACCTGAAGAAGGCAACAGCCGCAACACTCACAGTTAACTCCCCGGTTCCAGTTTGCATTAATCTGCCGAATCCACTCGGGATCAAGCGATGTTTCTCGTTTGCTTATCGAAGATCAGAGATAATACACTAAACCATCATCAATGTGACACCGCTCTGCAGTATATTTGTCTCTCAAATCGGATCACTCACATTCCCCCGTTCAAACCATCCTCCATGAATCATGTTGACAAAGACCGGCAGTGAATACGTGACGCCTTTCAGGAGCCAATTTGCAACATTCGGTAGATGAATACCGAGAGCTGAGATAATGACAAAACAAAATGTGCTGCTGACTTCATATCCACAGGAACACAGGGGGGGTGATGCAACCAGACTCAACATACAAATCCTCTTCTGTCTCATACCACGCAATGCCCCGACTCCCTCCCTCCCCTCTCCTTCCCCTCTTCTTTCCCCTCTCTCTGATTCCCTCCCTGCTTGCCTTCCAGACTGGCACTATGCTAATTAAAGTAGCTAGGAGTGTGAATATGAGAGGAGAGTGGGATTAGCTTGATAAGTATCAGGAGTACAGAAGCACTGTACCAAAGTCATTTAAATTCTAATAATAAGAAACTGTTAGAACATTCTCACTGATGCATTGCAACAATTTCTCCCCGACGATCTACACAAATCCTATTTATTCCTTTATGAAACGTAAACCCATACTGGCGGGAATACAGTTGCCTGTTGGGTTTGGTCGTCGCCACTCAGCTCCATTGTAAATTTCTCTCTTGCTGCTACGATAATGTGACAATCAGAAACTGAACATTACCACCTGATACCGCTGGGATTATTGCTTCTCATCATGCGTCAAAAAGTAGTTTGAAAAACCAGTTTGCCTGCACTGGTCTGTGACAAAGCCTGTATCCATATTGGTTTTTCTTTTCCTTTGTTGCCTGGGCTCATCCCTCGCCTTAACGATCCAGCACAAGCCACAGTTTAGGAGAGAAACTTTTTTTTACCAAATTGATTTGCACGCTTCATGAAAAGCAGTGCTTATACCTTATTAGATTCCACTAAGTATAATAGCTACATGCAGAAAGTTTATTGGTCATGAAAGAGGATCTATGCGACAGATTTGGTAAAGCGAGCCAGAGGCGCCACGCTGAGATGACGAGCCTCAGCCCAGACTCAGGAGTCACTCTCTTAAAAAAAAACCTGTCTAAATAGATCAGAATGCTTCTGCTTTACTGGTGAGACTATCTGCAACGACAAACCCGCCTGGTCAACGCTACAGAGTCAGAAAATCCCACGCGCCTCTGCAGCGGCTAACAGGATGGCTTTGCTGCCTGCTCCTGTTAAAACTGCGGGGTTATCAGATGGAAAGTGGCAGCGCAGTCTGAAGGTAGACTTGGCAGGATACCCTCCCACTGAGACAGCCTGGAACTAATTGGTGAGAGATACGGATCATATCCCACAATTTGTCAGCTGGGGTAAAACCATTGCAGGCATCATGGCGGTGAAGCAGTGCTGGCCGTTCTGCTGAAAAGGGCTCCAGGGCCGATAAAGATGGATGGTGGAAAGGTCCTAAAATGGCAGTCGAGGGCACACACAGGGGATTCAGCCCTGTTTATGAGTTTAGGTTGTGAGTCAGCGCTAAGCCAAACACCTGTCACCTGCACAAGAATCCAGCTCTGTAATTTACACAGTGCAGCTTTGGGCTGCGGCAGACGAGTGCAGCCATATTTAAACCTCACGGGTCCGCTTGAGCGTCTCCCCTGCACACCACCGTCAGGTTTAATGACAACAGCCAGCCATGACAGCGGACACAAATTCAAGCTAAAATATGGGTCTGTGGGAGTCGCAGGCGCCCCCCCCGCCTGCGGTGCAGTTTTAGGGTGCGAACGCTGGTTAGCCTGTGAGCAACATCTGGAAGATGTGTCAGCGCAGCTGTGCAGATGCGTTACTCCCGGACCAAACGGTCTCCTCTCTCCAGGCCTGTGATGTTTGGGCACCTCTGTGAAAACCCAGCTGCGGGACATTTCTAAACAGCACCCACACGCACGGGCACGCATTTGGCCAGACGTTATCGGACACAGATAAACATTTCATTTATCTGCACCAATGATTATTTTGTTGTTTATGAGCCCAAAAACTGCACTCCAACTTCTGCATCAATTTATTTTGGCCACAAGTGTGCCTTTCTTCAAAAAAAAAAAAACTCAAAGAAAATTAAATTTGAGTTGACCTTCTCAGAATTTCAAAGCCTTTAAAAAATTAGATTATGAAGAAAACAGCATTAGCGAATTACAGCCATGACTCGAATTCTGCAGGTTTCCACATGACATCATTTAAGTCTATTATCTAACAGCAAATACACAGCAGTCATTCTTTTTTATTCCTTCTCGCGCTTTCATGTTTAGATATTTTTGTCAGGCTCCATAAATACTCGAGCGCTAATGAAAGAATGGATTTTGTTCTCAAACCTGAGGTGTTACTACCCCACATGCTCACTTTCATTCCAACTAGGCTGATGAATTTATACATGCTGCTTACTATCGCAAGCTTTAAAAATGAATCCTGTGCCTCGTATATTTATGTACCACATTAGTAATTGGAATTCTACAGGAGAATAAATTTAATTTGTTGTTTACATCCCAGTTGCGCTGGAGAAAAACACACAGGCCGGTTGCTGTGGTTGCTTCCGGTCATTATTTTTTATTGATGTTGGGTCCTCTCCCTGGAACGAGGCGTTCAAACCTCAGCCTCGCAGCGCTTCCTTGCAGGTCGTGGCGTCCCAAGATGGACAAAGACACGTGTGGAACTAGTTACCCCTGCTGCATGTTTATGGTGTGAGGAACAGTTAGCATGCAGCGAGGAGTTTGGAGGCTTCACAGGGAGTGTGAATGACTGGGGTAAGAAGAAAGGGGTGCCCCAGTCCTTCTTCTTTTTTTCCCTCTTAGCGGCTGATTGATTAATGTTGTTGTCGGGGCAGAGGGTCCCAGGAGAGCATGAGGAACCCCGTGTGATATGTGGAGGGTTTTACAAGCAGCGGCAAGCTTGAAAGTGATGGGATGAGATCCTGGCCAAAGGCCGAAATGACAAATCCATCAGGAATGCATTCCATTTCTCTCTTCTCCTGTTTCCCCCCCATTCTCTGTGTTCGGAGGAACAGCTGTTGCCATAACTCTACTGTACGTTGCTCCCTTCACTGACATGCAACATGTGAGCGACCGCCCGGTCAGGCAGGTTTGTGGGTCTGAGATGTGAACATGGACACGTCAAATATGTCTGATGGTAAAGCTGCAGCTGGATTTTCTTCCTGGCACGTGTGTTATATTTATTTTATTGCACATTTAGAGTCAGAGCCTTCAACTCTGCCTGTTTTTTCTCTGTACTGTCAGCGGTTTTATAGTTAGCCTGTAACGCTAGTACAAATCTTGCATTGTCTTAAATCTGCTTAATTTATAATTAAACTAAAATGTATAATGCTGTGCTCATTGCTATACTGTTTTGCAGTGGTGACATAACTGTAGTTGCTTATTGTGATATTTGATATCAGTATCAGCATTTCTAAAGCACATGCAGGAGAAGCCACATGCGCACTCTTCACGTCTAACCTGGACTCTGGCCTCCGTCAGCTTCGTCCTCTGAGCCAGCTCCTCCCTGGTGTAGATGTCTGGGTAATGCGTCCTCTCGAAAGCTTTCTCCAGCTCCTCCAGCTGCTCGGCCGTGAAGGTGGTGCGGCTGCGCCTCTGTTTCCTCTTCAGAGGCAGGTCTGGCTCCGAGTCCACATCCGATCCGTCATCTATGCGGTTACCTGAGGTGAAAAGACAAGCACAGGCGGATGTCATGTCGATGATGAATTAACGACTAGTCACTGAGTTCTTTGTGGTATCTGCATTAGACCTAAACCAACCGAGAACTCTCATTCGGATCCAGAACTGAAGACGCTACAGCCTCTACTGTCTAATTATAGATTAGGGGCAATATTATCTTTAACTGCAGATGTTTATTAGAGTTGAGTCTCTGACACCCGGTTCTGCCTCTGTGTGGGCCTCAGTGGGTGTGAAAGCACAGTAGAGGGGTTAATCTGTGCTCCTCACCCTGCTTCTCCCTCTCATTGGCCCAGGGCACACTGCTCCGCACAGCCAAAGTGTATAAAATAGAACACAATGTCACACCGAAACCATTCAGTTCAATGTGTTTCCATCTGCTGTCATTAAATGAATTAGAACATATTTTACATTACTTTTTAGGCATTCAGCTAAGCTGAGTTTTTTTGCTCGAGGAACTTAAATGCAGCACAAAGCTCCACAATCCGGGCCGACAGGGAAATTTTTGACAGCAAATACGCATTACCATTGCACATTACCATTATAACTGAATTTAGAAAATTGCATCATTTTCACCTCCTCTGCATGTCTATTCAGACTACATGGCCCTTTTCATTCCATGTCATAAAATTTATATTTTCATAATTTCCTCATTGAGACATTGACAAGGCAGCATGATGTGCCAGGCTTGCTCGGGGCCTTGTTGGATTGCATCACGGCTCAGTCCAGAAAGTGTGGGAGAGGGAAAATAAAGGAAGACATTGAAGACGAGGGTGTATGAAGAGATTTCCGCTTCTGACAGAGACCCTTCGCAATTCAGCTCAAACGCAAACTCTATCACGCACCTGAACGTCTCTCCAGAGCGACTTCCTGTCGTCTAACTCGTCGTCTTGCGGCTGCGATCTGCGTTTAAAGCTCACTCCAGTCGAACATTTCGACATAAGTGGACAAAAGATTACTCAGAGCGAGCCTCCAAATAACAACTGTGAGAACAAAAGAGCAACAGAGCTGGCAGAGTCTCAAGGCCAGCTCCAGAGTTTAATTAAACAAGGAATTATGGGATTATATGGAGACTATCATTACAGGCCACTCTGCGAGTCTTCTCCGAACATTTTCTGTCCCCCTGAGCTCATGCTCAACGATTCTTGCCGGATTACACGTGGCTGCAGGACATGAGGCCGCATTCATTAAATCAATTCTTCAGTTTTATCCTTTTTAATAAAGATTGATTCTTGAAGTACGGACTCACTCTGCAGCAGAACACCCTTGAACACACAAAGTTGAATATGTACATACGCCACATATCCCTCTGTTGGTTTTCATGAGGATGCGTGTCTCCATTTGCCCGTTAACTCACCATGACGACACTTGAGACCGGCCCGACTGTCTGCAGATCACGTTCCAAAGTCACCCCCTGTATCTTACGGGGAGACACGGGGGCCTGAGAGAAGACATACTCGAGGGGGCTCTGAGGAAGACGCTAACGTTCTCCCCTCCCTACATTGTCTTCTTTTCCTCCCCTTTGTTTCAAGCGCTTCTAATGATTTTACTTCACACTGAAACTGCTGCAGCTCTCATGTCACATTCTGCATGCTATCAGGCTAATAACTGATAAACTTTAGTGGGCACTAAGCAGACACCCCACCCCCACCCCCCCACCCCCCACGAAGCCGCGCAGAGCTAACACATCTGCTGTTGAACATGAACCAGGAGCGGAAGGTCAACAGGCCTGCTGTCTGTCATGAGTGAGAGAAAATGGAAAACGCTACACGCTGCATGGGGCCGACTGGGACAGAACAGTGTGGACAGGGATGCCCCTCGTGCTGCTGGGAGACTCCGGCGAGGAGACGACATCTACCAGTGTTCGCAATTACAGCCCGACTCAACAAAATCCCTGCAGGCAGGTTGGGGTCACTTCCTTATCGGCCCACTCGGTACAAAAAGCTACATTCTGATTATCCGTTTGTATAATGCGGCTCCGGTAATGCCTTTCACAGGTTTCGGGGATATTGATAAACCTCTCACGCCCCATCTCATTACTTATCGTCCAATTAGAATCTAATTATGTAGCAACCACTGGGCACGATTAGCACCACAGATTCTCCTCCAGGGACCCACTGGGGCCTTTTTCATAATATTGATTTACAATTGTGCCCATTATAAATTAAATTATTAATCAGGTTTAAACATTAAAATGTGTGTGTGAGCAGTTGTTTAAGATTAGTAGCAATAATGGGTAAATTCTACAGAAGAAACCTGAAAACAAACTATATAAATAAGATTATTTTTAATTGATGGATGATAGTTGTTGGTTTGAATTTATCTTCCAAATGAATTAGACTTTGACAGATTTACAGTAAATTGACTAATTTCTTTTGTTGTCCTCTAATTTCACCCTGGATTGTCTCTGCTTTAATGAGGCTTCATTTAGGACCAGGCCAGATGAAACAGAGCAGTTTTTGAAGGACTTGTGCTGCTGCTTTAATAGCGTTAAGGTCTCTGCGAGGTTGTTCTCGCTCTTCACACTCAACTGCTGACCCCACAGACAAACCCCTCACACTACAGGCAGATGGAATGCTCATCAGC
>BJFM01002696.1:87364-97827 GCA_016586285.1 Arothron firmamentum
CCCCCCCCCCCCCCCCCCCCCCCGTCTCACACACACTGCAGATAATCTGATACATTACCAATTTTCTCTGTCTGAGGTGAACAAAGAAAAGTAGACTTAAAACGTGGAGACAAAGTAGTTTGTTTTAAAGCTGATTGAAATTTCAGCAGCGTTTTAATTTCCTGCTGAGGAACATCTAAATTACACACTTGGTCTTTTGAGAATGCCACCCAGTCTGACCTTTGATCTCCAGTGTATGCTCCTAAACTCCTCAAATCCCAAATCCATTCCAAACACAGAAATTATAGGCAAAAACCTAAAAACCTGCCAGGGCTGTTCACAAAAAATGACAGTAACAATGGTTCCAAAACAAATTAAAGTCATAATAATGTGTGAATTTATTTATTACACTCTTGCAAAATATTAAAGATAGCAACATTTATATACACTAATCATCCCTTTTTGTTTCTTAATAAAGTCTAATATAACGTGAAAAAAAAGTAAAATCCAAATCAGCAGGAAAATAAAAATCATAGATTATTTTCCATTTTCGGTGTCCTGTTTTACCTGCGCAAGTGCATCTGGACAGAGAAGCGCTTCACTAAAAATGTTAGTTTAAGACATTTTCTCTTCTGCGAACAGTTTTACAAGTGTCATTGCTTTGATTCCATTATGGAGAGTGTGTGTGTGTGTGTGTGCCACCGTGAAGGAGGCTGCTGAGAGCTCACTCAGTCTCAAAATATTATCATTATTTTTATTATTTATTTTATATATATATATTTTTTTTAAAGGAGGGGAAGAAAAGCTGATGTTTGCTGATGTGTGACACAGGAGGGGAGGTCCAGACAGAGGGGCTGATGGTGGGTACATAAATAATGTTCAGTGCAACATTCCTCAGACTCATTTGGTACAAATTAGCCATGTGTGAACTGTTTGAACCCTCATGGCTCTTTCTGCGCTGTAAAACACTCCTCAGAGGTGAGGCTGCTCGGACTTTAAAGTGTAGAAGATTTTAATGCAGAAGACAGAAGTTCAGGAATTATCATTTAGCTTCTAGAGCCCAATCTGCCGCTCAGAAAGAACTGAGGGGGGTAAAATTACTGAGAAAATCTGTTGATGAAAAATGTTTTGCCCTTGAAAATACCGACAGATCACATCTTCTCCAGGGCTGTTTTAGGAGACATCCTACATCCAAAAATATACAGTTTAGACAGAATATATATATGTACTGTATATGTTAATTATTAGCAGTATTAGTAGTGGTGGTGGTGGTATTATTGTGGTTGTTTTTGAAATGTGTGTATCTTTTATGATAGTATTTATAATTTCTTTCAAAATTAAATTTTCTGACAATTCTTGCTGCTGTCTATGTTTCTCTGCAGGCACCAGAAGAACGAGTGAGACCAGTGAGCCGGTTCTGACTGCCCCATTTGGTCTTCTGTCCCTCCAGAATAATGGTTCCTGAGCACATCAAGGCTGGAGTCTGTCTGAGCATTCACAGAGAGAGAGTCAGGCACACACCCCGGACAGATCTCCAGTCTGTCACAGGACACACACACACACACACACACACACACACACACACACACACACACACGTGCGCACACGCGCGCATGCACGCGAGCACACACCAGGAGAAAAGCAGAAACCAGGAGAAAAGCCACAAGGATAGGTGGAGAACATGCAGAATCCACTAGTATCTGTTTATTTATTGACCTGATTATTAAAAATAGTTAGTTCAGTAACATTTTTAGACCTCCATATGATTTCCATGTGTTTTCTGAGTGTGATGAAGGCCACGGGTGCCTTTGGAACTATTCTTGCAGTAATAGTTCGAGCTGGAGGGCAACAATCAACAAAGGAAGCTGGGAGGTGAAGTGGTCCCTCCACTCTGCCTCTTTCTGCACTTTTAAAACATCTAGATCTTAAACCTTGACTTATCTGTCCACAGTTTATGTCATGGGTTCAGTTCTGGCTTGGGAGGAGTTTGCACGTTACAAATCTGAATCATTAGAGAGAAAAATGTTTCAGGCTTTTGTTGTGCTGCTTGCATTTACATGCTAGCAGCCTTTAGAGCTAACTGAAGAGACGCAGAAAGCCTGAGGAGACAACTCTGTCATATCGCGACAATCCAGGGAACAATGTTGCTCGGTGTTGCAACACCCGGCCGACAGCGAGGTGTCATCAGGTGAAATCCCACAAATAGGCGGGCTCTGCAGGCGCTTTCAGATCCGGTAGATCTGCGGCAGAGTGGGTGAGACTCTGTCACTCCTCATTTCAGTGTGAATGTTGAGCGTCATCGACCTCATAGAGACAGACCGACCAAAGGAGGGAAAGGGTGGAAGTCAGCAGAGATGAGGGTCAACTTAAACAAAGAGAGACAATCTGGTGTCTTCAAATGAGGCCATTCGAAGGGTTGGAAGCTAGAAAGCAACACGGAACCAATTAGGTCTTGTAACAAAGGATCCAAACCTGCCATCTCTGCTGCGTCTCAGGGTTTTGTTTTAATCTTGCTTAGACGAGACAATGGGAAACCTGTTGTGTGTGAACCCCGAGCTCTTATCAGGCCACAGCAGAGCTCACCTGTCCTCTTCAGTTTAACACAACAGAAACCATCAAAGTAGCTCCTTCTGTTTTCACTGTCACATAAAATCACAGGTTCACTTTCACCATGCTACTATTTCACGTCCATTTATGCAAGGACAGCGTTGGACGGCCGTTTAAGCACCGAGCCCGCTACTCCGAGTTCTGCATAAACAAGCAAGCATATCACAGCCAACCGCTGATCTTCTGCCTTTGATGATTTCCCTCAGAGCATCAGAAATGTGCTGGAAAAAAAGCAACACGCAAATGGTATGTAACTTGTCATGGCCGCCTACGATGTCCCGAAGATAAGGAAGCGTTTGGTTGAGTGTCAGTTTCCGCTAAAAGGGGGGCATCATTACACAAGATGTTAGCCTGCGTCGCTGCTGGCAGCTTAAAAAAAAAAAACACACAAAAAACAGGCTAGGATCACGATGAAACGTGAAAGATCACAGAGGAGCATTTCTCCTTGAAGGATGCATGAGAGCGATGTTGCTCTGCTAAAATTATCCTAAAATGCTCAGCTTCAGAGCATCCAGGTTCGTTATTTTTTTAATTTAATTTGGAATTCAAGGCGCCATGAAGTTTGACGGCTGTTGTTTGCATGTATGAAAAGTGTTTCTGCTGCAAGCGTGCTCACTTCATGGAAACATTTAACAGTGGCAGGAATGCAGTGATTTGCTGGCATCATTTCATTACAGCGGCCAGTGTAACAATCCATTTTACACGACCAAGAATGCTCTGCGTGTGTTGGATTGGTGTGACTGTGTGTGTGTGTGTGTGTGTGTGTGTGTGTGTGTGTGTGTGTGTGTGTGTGTGTGTGTGTGTGTGTGTGTGTGTGGCATGTGATAGCACCAAAATACTTGGGTATCACGCTCTGATGTGCATGCCAAATCCACTTGTCCTCTTACACAACCCACCAGTGTGTCTGGGCTGTCGCAGCCTCACCAGCAGAGGTCTGCAGCGAGCAGCAGCTCAGGAGCGAGGGCGCAACCCCCAACAGACCAGTCCCACTGCGATGAACATGACCGGAGCCCTACCTTTGACTGGTTGTTACTTACCCCATCTGTACTTTGGGGTTTCCGATTTGTCCCTACATATGACTAAATCTTGTTTTGGGAATCAGTTATGACTACGAAATACCGTTCCATGTGACCATGTAAAAATCCCCCTTTCTTTTTTGCAGATGAATGATTTGCAGTCAGGTTCCTCTTGTAGGTAGACGTAAGAAGAGTTGTTGGTTCTGCTTCTTTTTTTAAAAAAAAAAAAAAGCAATAAAATCATCAGCTTTCAAACAAATGCAATAATTATCTGCCACTGATATGTTGTAGCAAAAACAAATGATCCAAACATGGAGAGATGGAGCAAAGTCAAGTATTGTGAAGTATTGTCAAAGTCTTGTTGAAGTGTGTTTTTCATCAATAATCAAGGCCACAAATTAAGGAGTCACAAAATTGTTGGCGTGAGATCCAGAATTATGATTTGATAATATATGAGATGATTTTAGAGGAAGCACCACTGTTGAGACGGATGGTGAGAAGAGACTTTCCACTCGTTCTTTAGAAAAAGACTAATGGATGGAGCCTCTGCTTGGTAAACTGAAGTTACCACATAAGAACTTTTCTTCTTTCTGCTTTAATCACAGGGTATAAAGAAAACAAATCTTGGAGGAAAAAAGAAATCTGAAAAGAAAAAGTCTCTTTGTTGACGGCGATAAAAGCAATGCCTCCATTTGGCACGCACTCACAATTAGTCTCACCGCCGCCATCTGAATGATCTCTGCAGAGAAGAAAGATCACTTGACCCAGGCCTGTGACAGGAACAGGCCTCCCCTTTAGGTACTCTCTGCAACCATAACGTCTATCCCTGTTTAATGAAGCGGTGATCATCACAAAAGTCTCATGCACACACTATCACATGGTTTAAGATTGAAAAGTCTCATTCTTCTAAAAAAAAAAAAAAAACCTACATCATATGCGTACTGTATATCTATTTAATTCATATTTTTTGTTGACCACATATCACAACAGTTTTACTTTCTCCTTTCTTTGACCTTCTGTGGCAGTAAAGGACATAAACACACAAAAACACACCAACTTAAAGTAACGGCCCCTCAATTCACAAATTCCCAAATTCAATTTAAAAACTGCAGATTATAGAAGCATATTTATTGATATTCCTGTTCTGCACACTTTTTTAATGGGAATGTGTAAAAATCATCTGTGTAGAGCCACATAAAAAATGAATATTTGATTTAATTATGAGTTTATAATAAGTGAATAACCCAAATTTCATCACATTATTCTCAAACTTGAATGGTTTGGACTGTAAAACCCCAGCGGTGTCGAAGTTTACGCACACTTAAGATGTAAAAAAACACAAAATATAATTTTTTTTTATAACATTGTGAACTTTCTCTGATAAGTATCACAGATGCATTAAGCCAATCGGAAGGTTGGGCGACACAGTGATTAAATGTGGACCTGAGTTTATGGGTTCAAAGTCCAGGGAAAAAAACTTTAATGCTTTTTATTTTATTTGCGCAGATCCATGGTCAGCCATCTTTCCCACCGCCTTTACAGAGAAGAGTGATGTCGGTGCATAAATAAATGTTTGGACGCTGTATTTGTGTGGCGAGAAGAAAGATTTTCCCTATATTCCACATCTGTGCTCCAAGTGGCTTCAGAGCGATTAAAGCGATGAGAGTAAACACTTCAGTTTGTAAAAAAAAAAAAAAAGGCCACACACAGATCCAAACTCAAATTTTAAATCGACCAAAGTTGCAGATGCAGACTGGTGGAACTGGAGGTCACTGGCTCTCCCATTTTATCTGTTGGGTTGTTGGCTTAGCAAAAAAATGGCATTGGGCTGCTTAAGTTTCAGGGTTCATTCAGAAAATAGCTGGTATGAAACTTTTCTGTTTGATCTTTGAGTAATATCAAAGCTCTGATGCACATGAAGACTGTTTAAACACACACACACACACACACACACACACACACACACACACACACACACACACACACACACACACACACATTTTAAGAACTTTAATGTTTTCTGAGGTGTTTGAGACTTTATAAAGACAAACATCTACCAAATGAAGTGGCATTCATAGACACACAATTAATCCACAATTAAGGCTTAAAAACAATATTATGGAAGGGTCTTTGAGAGTGGTACTATCAACCATTGCGTAGGATTTGTTTTAAAAAAGACTCTCCTTGCGTTCCTTCTCTCTTTTTTTGAAAACGGTCATCTGAACGTCTCTAACTGACCTGTCACAGCTTATTAGCAGAGGAACAACTCATCTTGGTATTCCAAAGAGCATGAGGTCCTCACGAGAGAGTGAGCCACAACTGGAATCAATGTCACCGTTCAGATAAATCACGCATTGCCGATTCACCATGTAAGATGCATTTTGTTTGCTGCCTAACCGTGTAAAGTCTCTATTCATTTTTGGGTTTTTTTTCATGGAAAAAACGTGGTCAGCTCAATAATGACGCCTTCCTCTTGAAATTCCAGCACAGATGCAAAGGTTGTTTGTCTGGTTGATGAGATGATTCCTGTGACAAACCAAACTGAAGAAATGTACAAATTAATAAGTAATATCCCTGTAATCTCGTTTGTTTCCTTTCAAACGTGTGTCTGGATGTGACATTCAATTACATTTGTGTATAAAAAGCATTTTGAATTTGGTCAAAATGGAATTTTGTCTTGATAATTTGTCACATTTTCCTTTAAAATTAGTGAAAATAATTTGCAGAAAGATCACAACTGCAGAGTCCTGAGATAAATTACAGTGAGTGTGCAGTTCACATCTGTGCCGTTAACATTCCAGGATAAAACTGCCATAATGGAAATAAATAGATTTAGCTTAAATGTGAAATTAGTTCATATACATTAATCTAAATGACTCACTAGCATATTTTCACATTTAAAAAAAAAAAAAACAAGGACTCGTCTATTTTCCTTAGTGACCTCTACTCACAGAAAACCATGTGTTTGTCACACCCACACAGAAAAACAAGCTTTATACAACAGGAGTGTGAAATCACCATGTTCCAAGAGTGGTGAGGGGTTGGGGGAGGGGGGATATGGAGGTTGGTTGGGCTCCAGTGAGGAGGCAGAAACCTCAGAAGACATCAGGTAATAAAATGACCCCTGAATTCATCAGGTTTTCATCTCAGCTGAGGTTCAGAGTGGAAACTGATTCATACCACTTTCCTTAGAAGGGAAATAACAAAATAGAAGGTCAGAGATGCAGGGTACATCATTGTATATATCCCATACCATGCCATACATCAAAAACCATAACATTATATTTATACCATACCAATCAGTGCAGAGCCAACTCTCTAAATTCAAAAAATGCACTTTTTTGAGAAAACTACAAAATTGCTATCAGAATGATATATTGACAGAATATTTTTCCCTAATTTTTCCTACATCTTTTTGCAGATTGGAGGTTAAGCGATAAATCCAGTCCCATGTCACTGATCATATGCAAAATATGAAAACCATACTACACCATCATGGTGGAGCCATTTCAAAGAATAAAATAAGTTATTTTCAGACATCATATCTTGTGTTAACCTATGTGACTGACTTTGAATGCAAATGTGCCACATGAGAAACGATGACCGTACTACTTAAAGTGAGAACAGTAATTGAAATAATACTTTCTCGCAATTGTGATTTACAGGTGTGTTCCGCAAAGGAAGGCCATGCTACTTGTCCCTCCTGACAACAGCCTGATGAGTCCAATCTTGTCGATCATTATGGCATTCAGATGTGGACTTGTGTCAATGCTATAATATAAACTCGGTGGTAGTTTAAAATAAAAATAAAAATAAACAACAACAACAACAAAAAACCTTCTACACATGAAGCACAAAGGGCCTAAGTGCTTTGGCAGTGCTAATGCAATGCAGCTCGACTTCGCCATCTTCTGTCAGTGTGATGTAATGACATCAACAAAACCCGCAAAGACGTCACTTCCTGTTTAAAAATGGCTGCGCACTGGTAGATGTGACATTACGGATGGTGGGAAAAATACATCGTTTTAATGATATTCTTATCGCCTGCTAACAAATCAAAGACAGGTGACAAATTGGATTTTTTTTTTCACTTTTTAAACATTACCGAGTTTCTACACTGTACACTGCAGATGATTCACGCTGTTCAAGTTAGCCGTTAGCAATAGCTCTGCTGTTCATTGGCATTAAATAATATTTTATTTTGTCTTTTTTTTTTTTTACATTATATATAATGGCGTTGTTTTTGTAAAAATATATCTATATGTTTATGCAAAGGTTTAATGATGATGCTATTTTTCTGTTACAGAATCGCCCCACCAGCACAATGGTTCATTTATGTGAGTACCCGGTGTGACCACAAATATTTTATACAAGTTATATTAACATATTTATATATTTGTGGCTCATGTGTAGAATTGGGTTACATTGCTGTTCATATAAACTAGTAAAATATTTTCAAAAATAAATTCATATTAGAAATTGTCATTGATGGTCCTCTGCAAATGATCAAATTGCTCTTATGGTGTTCTAACCAGTCCATTAATCTGTGCGTTTTGGTCAGTACAAATTAAGATATTTAAATAATAACTAATTCAGTTTCTCCTTCATGGGTGCACAAAAAGGACAAGCAGGCTTGACTACAACTCGGAGACAGCTATAATTCATCACTTCCTATTCCATTCATATTGCCTAAATATACTTACAGCAACAAAATTCTAGACTGGAAATGCATGCAGATGTAGTCCTTAAACAGTGCAAGCAGTGTTCGCCACCACTCACACACTTCTAAATATTACATGATGATCTTTTCTAAATTTGAGATTAATGTTATGCTGTTTAATAAGTCACACTGTTCTTATTTTTCTCTGCAGCATCACTTCTGCTAAAGAACTATCATGGAGGACACGTGGTTATAAGAATGGCTCTTGCAGGCCACAAACAAGCTAACAGACCATTCTATCGTATTGTGGCTGCTTATAACAAAAGGGCGAGAGATGGTAAATATATAGAGCAGCTGGGCACCTACGATCCACTCCCAAACATCTACAACGAAAAACTCGTCAGCTTCAACTCCGACAGAATCAAATACTGGATCGGCTGCGGTGCACACCCTACCAAGCCAGTGGCCAAACTTTTAGGTGTGTTTTCACCATTTAAATATGTTTTCAATTTGAGCTGCAGCACCCAAGTTAAGCGCCCAAATATATCCTAAAACAGCTGTACCCTCTGATTGAACACATTGATATTAAATGAGAACTTTGATATCATCTTTGTCCGTCTCTTATGAAGGTCTGGCAGGATTTTTCCCTCTGCACCCAATGACAATTACTGAGGCAGAGCGTCGACGGGCCAAGGTACTGGGGACAGAAGCTGCCATGGGAACAGAGGAGGGTCTGCAGGAAGGACAGAAGTCAGAAGTCTGACGTGTAAAGTGGAGAATGAGCAACTATCTAGCATAAGAATATTTCGCAGATATCTGGAGAGTGGACAGACTGGTTCTTGGACTTCTCAGTATGTCATGTTGGGATTTAGTTGCTTTGGTTACAGCAGTGAAGAATTCATAATAAAATCTGATAAAACATCCTTTGTGTTAGGGTATGCTTTTGTTTGGAGATCATAACTAATAATACTGACAGAAGTCACAAGTGGGTACATTTGTTGATGATATACAGTAACTGACACAGTATATTACTCAAACTTCATCCGTGGATATTTTGGGATCAGTATGACTTATTGCCACTAGGTGACGTCCTAGGCTTGAATTTGATGTTAAAGCTTTGCCATAGGTGTGGATGTAGAAATGCTCAAGTCCATGTGAGATAAATTTAATAACACATGTCATATTTATGAGTGTGTCCTCAAAGTATTCTCATTGTCTCTGGTAGGTGTACTCGTGATCCTTGCACCCCAGCAATGGTGCACATGGCACCAGCTTCATTGGCCCAAAACAGCATCACACCTTTGATTGACACTTTTATCTGAATGATCAGTGCGTGTTTGCATTCATCCTGCCCTGTCCACAATATTTTCCTGACCAGTTGAAATTTAACCAACTGCTCTTCGCTACCAGTTACATATTTACAGCTCTGTCTGCCCCTCATAATAAACGATAAGAAACGTTACACCAAACATAAAGGTAATTGAGCATGAATCTGCCTTTTAGCATTTTTTTTTTTAGATTTTCTCATGCATTTTAAAGAAATAAGACACATTTATATGCAATTGTGAATGCACAAAAATGGTGAAAAAGGTGGTTATACACAGAACGTATTCTCTGATTTATCAGTTTGTTATCGCTACACTGGATTCGCACTAACTTCACTAACAAACTGAACTCAAGATTACAATAATTAACACAGATAAAAAGGAATCGATTTTTTTAGTCTTTTTCTGAAGCTGCTCTTCAAACCACCTGCCTGGTTGATTCTCCTGCCACCTGATCCTTCCTGCCTGCAGTGAACCTTTCAAACGTGCAGCCCGACTCCACTCGCCACCCTTCCAGTTCCCCCACAGCTCACCTGAGACTGGTGACAGTTCAGACTTCTCCGGTTTACAAGGTAGCCCACAATCAACCCAAACACATGTCCCAAAGCTTTAAAGTTGAGACTAAATGAGTTTAACTTCACAAATCTTGTGTCATTCTGATATGAAATATGTGATATAAAATCAACAGTTTGAAAGGTCAGTAAAATGTAATGGAATTCACTTAGAAATGTGAAAATCTGTGGGTCTGACCGTTTCCCCAAAGATCTGTTATTAACAACAAAAAAAAAAAAAGAAAAAGAAAAAATAGAATTGGCTAAATCGGTGCTTCTCAATTATTTTCTGTTACGCCCCCCTCCTAGCAAGAAAACAATTCGC